>CAIGRB010008460.1:80346-114851 GCA_903798255.1 Fraxinus quadrangulata
TTTTGCATGCTTGTGTGTTTGTTGTTATTTAGGGTATAATTTTGTTTGAGGACAAACAAATGTTTAAGTTTGGGGGTATTTGATAAGTGTATTTTATACACTTATTCGGGGCCTAAAATATCGATATTTGGTAGTTCTTTTGATAAAATATATCCTAAATTGTTGTATTTTATGTTATATAGGTAAAACTCAATGGTTGAACATGAAATTGAAATAAAGAAGCGAAAATTGGTAAAAAAAAAAAAAAAAATCCAAAGTTTGAAGACCAAATTGTAAATTCAATAGTTGATTCGGACCACAAAAAGATACTTTAAAGATTGTTAAGAGATAATTGGATGGAATTAGAACCCAAAAGGGAATGATATATGATTAAAATCAATTTCCAATCGCACAAGTTATATTTCAGATTTTTACTTAAATATTAAGATCAATTTTTGGCATAGTAAAAGTTCGAATTGGGAAAATTATATTTTTAGTAACATTGAAGCCCTTTGAGTTATCTTCCAACGCACTTTGAATCGCTTCAATCGGAAATCGGAAGAGAAAGTTATGGCCAAAATACTGAATGCTGTGCAGAGACAAAAAAATCACGCGTGAAGACAACTTTCCTTATTCGATTAGAACTATTTTGAAAACCAATTTGGACGTGATTTTCAACCAATTTTTGACTCCTACAAATACATAACAGTAGAATACATATTAAAAACTCTCATGTACATATTATACTCCAATATTCATCAATTATTATCATTAAAGTATGAGAATTCATAATTTTTGTGAGAAAATTGAAGGAGATTTGCAAGAATTCAATTAAGCCCCAGTTTGAAACCCATTTTTTTTTTCATTCTATTTCTCATTCTTCATTTCAACCACACATTCTATCAATAAAATAATATTACACATAAACCTAAAAATTCTCCTTACTTTTTAACCACACAATCTTCCATCAATCACTATTTCAGAATTTTTTTTAAACCCAAAATGGGTGTCAAACAGGGGCTAAGTGAAGATTCAAACCTGATTTTTTGACAAAGAAGAGAAAGCGCAAGTGGAGATTTGTCAAAAAATCATTGAAGAGATTCAAGATTCATCTTCATCTTCTCAATTTATAAAAAATTCGGATTATATTTTTTCACTTAAATATGATTTCTTATAATTTCAACATGTTAGGCTAAATTTATACATTGTTACTATGAGATGAACCTTTGTTATAATATTTTTAGTTTTTAATTAATTATTTTGACTTTAATTTGATTGGAATTGTGGATGTTTATTATCCTTTTTGTCGTTCTTTTCAATTGCTCGATCGCCAATTGAATTGTTAGTGAATTTTATTGTTATCGATAGAGACAATAGGATTTAAGTACAATACAATAAATATTATAAGGTTCAATAGATGATAGAGATATACCTCTATACTTTATATAATTTCAATAGGTATTTTAGTACTTATTAATGCATTTATTATATTTGCATATTTTATCGAGAGATAGAAGGGTCACATGAGAGTAGCCATGTCAAAAAGACTCGTCGGCTTGGGCTCGGCTAGAAAAAAGCCCTAGTCGGGCTCGGCTCGGGCTTGATCGCACTGAGCTTGGGTCGGCCCGTGTATTAATTTTTTTTTTTTTTTTATATCTGCTCAGTAGGCAGCTAAAATACTCCCAGCAGGTAGCTAAAAAAATGCTGCCTGTTGGCAACAGATTTTTTTTAAACCCGAGCCTGCTCGGCTCGGCCCGTTAAGGCTCGAGCCAAAAGCTCGGGCCGAGCCTCATTTTTTTTGCTTGGGCTCGGCTGGCTCGGGCAAAAAAAAGTTCGGTCCAAAAAAGTTCGGGCTAGGCTAGAGCTTTTTTTTGGGCTCGGCTCGTTGACATGCCTACATGAGGGGAATAGATTTGATCGCTATCGAGCGAGGCTTTCACTTAAATTAGAAATATTGACCAACACGAATGATTTCAAATTATCGCTTTAATTGTTACACTAAAAATGGAATAATAAGGGGGATTCGATATCTTAGTAATGCATCTCACATATATGAAAAATACATTTATTTACTTTCATTAGCTTAGTTGATAATTTAGATATTAGTATAGAAAACTCAAAATCTATTTGCTATTCGATTAAGGTTATTATTAATTTGAACTCGATTGAATACGTAGTTCTCGTAGGTTCGACACTCTATTCACTACTTTATTACTTGTTCACGGTCCCGTTCACTTGCGAAAAATCAAACGATCAGTGGGAATAACCGACTTGTTTCATACTCGTCCCGATGCCATCTCTATTTTAGGGAGATGTGATTTTTATTTCCCATGTAATTCAATATCTCTTTTTCTTTCTAATCTATCTTCTCTCTCTTATTCACCATTAATAAAAAAATGGACAAGTATAATATATTTTAAGTTAAAAATTAAATCAATCAAACACATTTAATTAATAATTTTTATAAAATTAAGTTCATTTTTTTCCACGCAAATTCCATGCTTGCAATCAAACGCATCCTAATTTTCAAATTGATACTATA
Source organism: Fraxinus quadrangulata (assembly GCA_903798255.1). Lineage (NCBI taxonomy): Eukaryota > Viridiplantae > Streptophyta > Magnoliopsida > Lamiales > Oleaceae > Fraxinus > Fraxinus quadrangulata. The sequence continues at coordinate 82,868 of CAIGRB010008460.1, forward strand.
TGAAGTCATAGAAATGGCAATGGATCGAATCGACGTGGCTCATCTCGACCCCTAGGCTTGTGTCTTCATGGGCCTCACCTAAAAGAAATCAACGAGCGACCCAAATCCATTGCCATCGCCATGTGACCACAATATTCATTGTCCCACTATTAAATTCTTAGGGGAGTTACACCTACCGAGGGCTCTTAACAAGTAGAGATAGATATGGATGAGACATGTGATGCCAAGTTTTGGATGGTTGTTAACCACTTCCTCTTTTTCTTCAGAGGAGAGGATAATACCAAATTAAATGTCTTTGGTTTTGCATAACGAAACCAAATCTTGGAAGTAAATGGGAGAATTTCTTGCATTTCCCACACTAGGAATGCATTAGGGGACAAAACTGATGAAACTTTTCTTTTGTCTTTGTTAGGGCATGTTTGGCACTTTGTGATTCTTCAAGAATATTTTAAATCTTTAAGCTGCCCCTTTGATTCTCTCGTCCATCTTATGTCATGACAATAGCAATTTGCTGGCAAAGCAATCAAAGAACAAAAATAGTATGCAACTATTGTACCTTGATGTGACATTTTTACGGGGTATTTCTAAAGATTGTTAGATTGGACGTGATTGAAGTTTAAAAGATATCCCGTCTCTCAATTTTACTTAGCCTCCATCGATCCTCTAGTCACCATATGTCATTGGATAAGAATATTTACATTCTTTCTATCCTAATTGAGTTTTCCTACCTATTAAAACATTAAATGGACATTGGCAATTGAAAAAAACTTGAACAGCTAGTTTTTGTTCTTTTTAATTGTATTTTGTTATATAATTTATCACTCTATATCCATCCATGGAATAAACAATGTCAAGGTTCAATTTCCCTCTCCAACTCGAGGTTTGCACTTTTGTAACATCAAACTACGAGCCATTTGCAAGTGAAAGAACGTGAATCGCGTTATTCTCTTCAAAATCACGTTCGTTTATATTTAGTACAATGTATTGAACGCGAAATACATGCAAAAGCAAATATAGGTAAAAAATTATTTTAATCTTTAAATTCCCAAATAATTCTCATTCTCCATATCGTTTTCCCCTTGGAGAGAGAACGACTGGCAAAGAATGAGAACAAATATCAAGAAACAGGGTTTTAACTTTATCAGGGAAGAAAAAGTGCAAACGAGCACTGCTTCTCACAAATTCCATATTCCTCGACATGTAAAACGCACCAAATCGGTTACGACAAATGCTAACCCTTCACGCATTGTAGACAACACAACGTAGTTTTGTTGAATAAATTCTTTCAAAACTGACAATTCCCGTTTGTTAGCCTTAATATTGCACCAAACCACTCCCTCTCTCTCTAAATATAAATCCATAAAAAAAATCAGAGTTTTGAGGAGACGGTGGGGATTTTTCTTTGGACTTTATGTGGGTTTTTGATGAATTGAAAACCCAGAAAGGAATTTAGAAATTTCGACTTGTTTGGTTAGTTCTTTCTACTGATTTTCTAAACTCTGTTTTACGTTTTAGTTAATTGTTGCACTATTTGGATAGAAATTCTCTGGTCTTATGAATATCGTGTATTTTTGAGGATTTTTTTTCGAGGCATTTACATAACAAATTATCGATCTTTTGTTGTTAATTCTAGAATTAATTGTACGAACCGATGTTTCAAGAAGATGGATCATCATTTGTAACCTCGTCACCACTTCAAATGCTTCCGATGATGTCTCTTTCACCTGGTTTTATGTCACCACATCCATGGCTTCAGGAACTTAAACCCGAGGAGAGGGGTCTATATTTAATCCATTTGTTGATCACTTGTGCAAATCATGTGGCTACAGGCAACCTTGAAAAGGCAAACATGGCCCTTGATCAAATTTCCAATCTTGCAACTCCTGATGGTGATACTATGCAGCGTATCTCTTCACATTTCTCCGAGGCTCTTGCTGATAGGATCCTTAGAACTTGGCCTGGTATTTACAAAGCCTCCCGTTCGACCAGGATTTGGATTGTTGCAGAAGAAATTCTTGTGAGGAAAATGTTTTTCGAGTTTTTGCCATTTATGAAGGTGGCTTTTGTGGTCACTAACCAAGCTATTGTTGAAGCCATGGAAGGAGAAAAAATGGTCCATGTTATTGATTTAAATGCAACAGAACCTGCACAATGGCGTGCACTCATTCAAGATTTGAGCGCTCGGCCTGAAGGTCCTCCTCACTTGAGAATAACAGGAATCCATCAGCAAAAAGAGGTTTTGGAACAAATGGCTCATGTATTGACTGAAGAAGCGGAAAAGCTGGATATCCCATTTCAGTTTAATCCCATTATTAGCAAACTAGAAAATCTGGATGTGGAAATTTTGCGTGTCAAAACTGGGGAGGCTCTAGCAATTAGTTCCATTATGCAGTTGCATTCTTTCTTGGTGTGCGATAATGACCTCAAGAAAAAGTCCCCATCAACGCCATTGAGTGCATTTGGAGTTCATTTGCAAAGGGCGATACAAATGAACCAAAGTACTTTAGGAGAATTGCTTGAAAAAGATATGGTTAGTGCTTATAGTCCAAGACAAGATTCAGCTTCTTCTTCACCACTATCTACAACAGCATCAGCAAATATTGATAACTTTCTTAGTACTTTGTGGAGTTTGAACCCGAAGGTCATGGTGGTGACTGAACAAGATTCTGACCATAACGGGAATAGCTTAATGGAAAGGATATCCGAGTCTTTGTACTTTTATGCTGCGTTGTTTGATTGTATGGAGTCGGCTTTGCCAAGAGCATCTTTGGAGAGATTGAAGATGGAGAAGATGTTATTAGGTGAGGAGATTAAGAATATTATTGCATGTGAGGGAGCCGAGAGGAAGGAAAGACATGAGAAGCTTGAAAAATGGGCTCAAAGATTTGATTTGGCTGGTTTTGCAAATGTTCCTTTAAGCTATTATGCTATGTTGCAAGCAAAGAGATTGCTTCAAGGTTATAACAGTGACGGTTATAAGATCAAGGAAGAAAATGGCTGTGTGGTGATTGGCTGGCAAGATCGACCCCTTTTCTCGGTATCAGCTTGGAGATTTAGGAGGTGAAATCTTTACGGGTTCACCATGTTCTTTTTTATTCCTTTAGTTATCGCTCCCTTCTACATCTGTTGTTAATTTGCAGGATGAACTTGATATTTTCTTATGTAGAAATTTATAGTGGTAGTCGTATAACTTCTATGTTCATCTCCTCGCCCGTTGGAATGTTTGTTGAAGAATTTTTTGTAATTAACTTCCTATCCAGCTCTATTAGAGATCATGCTTAAACTGTTCTATATATTTATGACAAATCTTATGGTTCCTTGATTCTGTCTTGAAAACTAATCTATGTATTCGACTTATATACTGATATAACTTCCTTCAACTTATTGTATAATAATTTTTATGGTTTCTGGTTTTCCTCTTGAACTTTAGTGTTATTGATTAGTCGGATAACGGCCAAAGTAATGTGTTATTTTCGAATAGCTTCTATAAAATCTCTATGTGGAGCTTATATCTGTACTCATTCCTGCATTTCATGTTTGATTTTACATTGGTGTTGAGGTTAGTGGTGTCAGCCAAGCCAGCCAGCCCAGATGCAGAGAGGTCTGGTGTGGTCTGCTTACGGGTCAAAATCTGGCCGGACCTGGCTTGTAACTGTAACTCTTAACCAGCCTATTTCTATCTGTATATAGAATAGAATTATCAGTTCATTTTCTCTTCTATCCTTATCAAACGACCATATAGCCCTTCGTTGTGATGAATTTTGCACGGGTATTTCTTGGACTTCTAATTTTTAAAAAGTTGATATTCATCTTTTTTATTTTGTTGCGCTCGAATCTCCGATGAGCATGACATCTTGCAAGTTTTCCATTTCCTAAAGACTTGATACTTAATTTTATTTTCTACTCCAAATTCCAGATTCTAAATTTTCCAGTTCATCTTTTCATTTTAAAGTTTTCACCGGGTTTTTGGTTTTAATATAGTTCTTCTCTTTATGCAAAATACCATACAGTCAAGATACTATTAAGTGGATTGGATAGTACTCCAGGTATTAGGCAACGAAGAAGTTAAATTTTTTTCATTCACTCAATAGTTCTGTTCGTTACTTCGTACTAAAGATACAACATGAGTAAGAGTGTGTTTGAGCTACATTATTTTGGAAGAACGTATTTTGGAATAGTAGATTGACGGAGAATGTGTGATTGAAAAAGAAGGAAAAATTATTGATGTGATGGGAAATATTATTTTATTAAAAAATGTGTGGTTAAAAATGAGTAGAATAATGAGAATGAAAATTTTGATGTGGATCAAACATGAGCTAAATTGAAAATTTGGATTTACATTATGTTTTTATATTTGAGTGTTTTAATACAATGAGTGTGTTTGAACCGAGTCATTGGACTTGAAATTTTATAATGTCATAAATTTATTTCAAGTTAGAGTCACCTTCGACAGTATTGGTAAGAGATCGTTTTGTATTAATTGTCAAGATAAATATAACACATTTGATATGTTAAATCGAACAAGATTAACAAGACAACTTACAAATTTTATCACGTACTTCTTTGTGTAAATCATACATATTTTAAGGTATCAAACATGCTCATGAATTTATACCATCCCTATTAATCATGGAGGATAGAAGTCGATTAGTTGATCATGTGATAATCAATCTTTGATATGATAAGTCGACAACAACATCGTCATCAAACATACTTTTTTCTTTCTTAATATATTTAGTCTCAACCATACGAATAATAATATAATTTGTGAAATTGAGGACAAATAATCACTTAGACTAGAAGTCATTACTTGAACTTGGACAGTGTTTGAAAATACTTAAAAAGTAGGTATGATACCTTTTCCTCCATTCTTGATTTTCTTCTCTGAGACTCAGATTAATTTAATCCGAAAGAAATCCGATGGCTAATGAAAAAGGACCCACATTTTGGATATATATCCTGAGCATGGCCCACAAGGGAACAAATCCATAGAAGCCCAAAAGGCCACGTGGTTACCTGAAATTGCATTTTTTTTCCTTTCTTTAATAAAAAAGAAAAACTGTCATCATGCTCCACTCTCTCTATATATGTAAATCATTCAAACCTACACACATTTACAAAACAAGCCATTAGCTCAACCTAAAAAAAGCTGCTCATGGCTGATTACTTCTTGCAAAACATTAAACAATCTTTCTCATTATCAGACATTAATTCCAACATGGAATTTATGAACAATTTTCCAGAAATAAATCCAAGTTATCAAGATACATCAATCTTGAACTTGCAGAATTTGATGGGATTTCCCAATGACAATATATTTCCTCATGTAGCACACGAATGCACCGGAATCTCAGAAGATTTTCCAAGTTTGTTTATACATGAGGAGAAGAATTTGGTGCCTCAAACTGCAAATGATCATCATGCAGGAAAGAAGAGGAAAGAAATCGACACCCCGCAAAGTAGTGGTGCTTATTCATCTGCTCAAGGTTCTGCAAACGTTGTTACAAGGAAAAATGTAAGAAGATTGAGTTTGTTCATTCATGTTTTTCGGCTTGACCTTTGTGAATATATTCATGGGATTTTCTTTCTGTTTGCAGACTGCAGGGAGAGGGAAAAAAGCCAAATTAAACGAAAAAGAAGAGGATATACCAAAGGATGTGGTACATGTTAGAGCTAAAAGAGGCCAAGCTACTGATAGTCACAGTTTAGCAGAGAGGGTAAGTTCAGCCCTTCCCCTCGAGCATTTCTACGCGCGCCTAAGGCCCTCGATATAATATAGAAGTACTCATGATCATTAGTAATATAGTAGATGCATGTATCAGGTGAGAAGAGGAAAAATTAACGATCGATTGAGATGTTTACAAGACATTGTTCCTGGATGCTATAAGGTGATTTTTCTTTTTATTCTTATATATAAGTGCGCGCGTCTCTGGTTATATGGAGTGAAGCAGACACTACAAGAAAAATGGCTTTTTACCATGCACAGAATGCGTTGTCATAAGTCTTTAGCAAATGTGCACATGTATGTTGCGGACATTCTGCTCTGCGAGATTTGAAAATCACCGTCAATTCTCTTCTTTTCCCCAAAAAAATCATGTTGTATGCTCTCGTCTCAGTCGTCTCCCGGACGACTTTGATGTTGCCGTAGAGTAGATGGATATTGCAACAGAAAATGCACTTGCGAAAGATTGAAATTGCATTGTTATTAAAATTTGCCGTTACTCTTCAACAACGTACGTTGTCACTAATGGTTAATAAAATGACAGACAATGGGCATGGCAGTGATGTTGGACGAGATCATCAATTATGTGCAGTCCTTGCAAAGTCAAGTTGAGGTAAGGGGAAGTACTAAACCATAAAATAACTTTATACTAAATCAGTAAATCCTGTCTGAAAATCATAAACACCTGATAATAATTCACTTGTACTTTTCGATTTTCAGTTTCTTTCTATGAAGCTTACAGCAGCAAGCACGTTTTATGACTTCAACTCAGAAACAGACGCCTTCGAGACAATGCAGGTCCTTCGTACAACCGTAATAATCACAAAATTGAGCGCACAGTTTTTTAGGGTTGTAAGATGAAATTTAACGCGTTGTTCTATACATGTTGCAGCAAGCAAAGGCGCACGAGGCATTGAAGATGCACAAGATGCATAAGGAAGGATGTGAGGGAATTGCTTCATCTCAATTTGGTCCATTAGACCTCAGTTTTGGAAATTATCCCTCTTTGCCAAGGAACACTTGAAGATGCCCCAAAATTTTCCCCCACTTCTTTGTACCAAAACAAACCAGACATGGTGAAAAACTTTGCAGATTTCAAAAGTTATACACAGTTGTATCTCCTCTCACACTTGTGAAAACTTAACCAATTATTGATTAATAAACTTGTAATATCTTTTTTAGTGACATTCATTAGAAATAAATAATTTCAAGATTTCTATTGTTGTCCTCGTGATTATGTTATCTTGAATAGACAAGATTATTATTTATTTTTTATACTACAGGTATTGTAGAGCCTCAATTCTAAACAAGTGAATAACGCCCAATTTATTGGATACTAAATCAATGAGTCGAGACAAATGCCAATTATAACCAACTATGTATGTTTTTGATTTCCAACAAGGATGTCACTGAGGAAACTGTTTGTTACTATTTACAAATAGAATGTTGTCTTGTATTAAATAGATAGGAGTTACAACTTATGGATATTTTTTCATGGCATGTCTCTTTTCTACCTTTAATTTTTTTGTTTTATTGAAGAACTTGTTTTTCATTTATTTATTTTTCTTGAGTGGATGCCTTTACTTACATGTCAGGGCTTAATAGTAACCAAACATTGATCAAGAAGGATCAACTAAGTAGACATTTCCATTAATTGACTCCAAAGGAGTAGGGACATGAACAACTCTATTATTAGCAAAAAATTGTCCCATTTGTCATCATCACTATAGTAAATTCTTATCTTGGCACTGTACATGTCAAAAATATGATATTGATGACAATGTTTCAATTTGCATTTGATAAATGCTATTGCTATACATGTGCAAGTGAGTTGAACAATCGCTATTTATACCTTTCACTTTTATGTGCAGGTGAGTTGAACAATCAATATTCATAACTTTCAACGTTTTAACTTTTGTGAAGGAAGATTCCTTTGGTAGGGTACGTTAGGACACATCTAAACACGTCTCAAAATATATCACTACCTCCATTTCTATGATAGTGAATTAAGCTAGTCTTCAACTAGTAGGGTAAACTTGGTATTGGACTTGGTCATGAGTATAGAGAGTGATTCTCTGGGATCGTGATTGAAATTATTGTGACAAACAACCTCTTCTAGTTTTGTCTAACTGTGTGTGCTTTATGTCTAATTAGGTTGAACATTAGCCATCCAGTTACCTATTTGGCATCCTCCCTATCTAATGACAAATCAAAAGATAAGATAATGGCATTGAATCACATCCGACTATTTCACATCTCTTCCGTGTTCCCATTTTTTGTGCAAGTTACCTTTCAAGATTTTGACTAAGAAGAATACCCAACTATTGAAATCGAGGCTATAGACGCAGCCATTGCACATAACTTAAAGTTGTCTCATCTAACTTGCCTTTGAACCCTCTCTTACCATAGATCTAATGGTTGAATTTAGACAGTAATATATGTAGATGAAAGGAACTTCCATTCTATCTTAATTCCATTGTTCACTTTCAAACTTTGTAGCTTAATTCATTTTGTTGGAATTATATTTTCAATAAGAGGAAAGGAGAAGAAATAAAAGAAATAATCAAGAAATTCAAACAAAATTCAAAGGTTTAAACACGTAATCGTTGTTCTCTAACGATATATGCCCCCTCTCGAATTGAATTTGATACTTAAAGGGACTTTTGACAAATGTTTTGCAGGATTATGAAGCCTTTTTAAACACTAATTAAATTCCTTCAAAACTCAAGAATACAAAAATTAGACTTTTGAATAATAAAGAAAAGAGTTTAAATCTTTCTTGTGGAATAGAATTTGATCTCAAGTGGATTTAATGTGTTTTTGTATTGATTATTAATTATCTATTTAAAGATTTCAACCATTACTACACGAAATTATGCCAAAACACAATGAAAATAGGCAATTTTCATCCAAAAGGATACCAAGTTCCAAGTTGAAAAACGAGCCATGGCTCCTTTTTAACCACATGCGTACGCATAGTAAATTCATGTGTACACATGGTAGTATCATTTTTTTGCTTCTGTTCCTCCAGGCTCAAACCATGCGTAGGCATGAGCATGGGCAAAAAATTCAAATTTCAATTTTATTCCACATTCTATTTTATTGATTTTGAACAACAATTTTAAAGCATTTTTAGTTCTTCTTACGGAAAATGTAATACTATTTGAGCATGGCTAACTAAGGGCTAGTTTGATAGGTTTCGACTTCTGCTTCTTTTTGTTGAACAACTTTGTGAGAAAATCAACTTGGGCTAGTTTTATGAGTTCTTCTAACTAGAGAAAGCACATGCAAAAAAATTAATCAAACGACCCAAAAATAGTTTTAGACTAAAGCTCTACAAAATCAGCTATAAATCTCGTCCAAATTTAATTTTAAAAAATAAAAATAATCCGACTCAATTTAAACTCGTACAATATCAAACTGAGTAAAATTTTACACTTCTAACATGCTAATCCCAAATGATTTCAAGGATTATAAGCCGCAAAAATAATTTTTAAAAAATTGTTTGATGAGATGATTAGCTACCTAACCCCTATTAAGATTTGAAATTTTGAAACATGAGCCATATAAGACCAAAGGTCTTGGCACCTAGAATTTGAGATACAACAAATTTCAATAACAAGAAGCACTTGACAAATCCCTGTCGATAAAGAAAAGTGGAACCTACAAAATAATGCAAACTCTAAATCTCACGATGTTGCCAATTCATCAAGTAAATGATTGAGAAGGACATCCCAATCAACCCCCAAGATTATTTACATTATAAAATTATAATAAAATTACACCATTGGAACCCAACTTGCTGCTTCAGTAACATTTTGCTTTCAACATTTCATTTATAATTGTGTAGTAAGTCCCCATCGATAGAAACCGTCCAGACCTTAGTTAAATTGTCACTTACATCGCATGGAAACATGCTTCACTTCGAATTTCTTAATACTGGAAACACCATAGAGTTTCATTGAATGGTATTTGGACTTTTTTTTTTGTTCGGGGAATAAAAATTTGAGGACCCATTTACTCATTAGACAATAGGTTGGAACAATAATATTATTACCCTATAAATAAAAACTTTATTTCTTATTACAAAGAAGTGAATTAAGCAGATGCATTGCACCAAGAGAGGACAGCTTGAATGGGCCATAGTTTGCCCCAAAGAAGATGAGCATTGTGGGTTCTCCAAATTCTTGAAATGATAAGAGTTTATGAACCTTTAAGCTCACTTTTCTTCTTCTTTTCTCACAAATCACTCTTATTTGACTTCCTTTTGACTGAGTTTTTGCCTGTCTCTTGGAGCATATGCATGAACAAGGAGGATGCATAGGGTTTTTTGGGTCCCATTTTTTAACATATTGGATAGTGTCATAATTCTATTTCTAATATGGATTGAGGTGATGAATGGGACAGATAACCTGAAAAGAAACTAATTTGGGCAAGTTCAAGGATCCTAGGTGTTCATTTTCAAGATTTTAAGATGGTGGGAGTTGTTGGATGGTCACTAATTATTCCGTCTCGTGTAATTGAATAATGTGTACATGTTCTTGTACAAATTTTTATGTTAGATTACTTAAAATCAATCATCTCGAGATCTTGTTAAGGATTTTATGTTTGATTACTGAAAATGATGATCTTAATATCCCGACAAACATTGGATAACCTAAAATTCTTACTAGGACGCCAAGCTATGTTTGGCAAAATTACAAATATAAATGCATAAATGATAAATGTGGTAGATTTTCAAATTTAAGGATAAATGATTCAACTATATAAATAAATTTGCTTGTGATATAGTAAGATATTTGAAGAGTATGGATGTTATTATTTAAGTGTTAATAGTGGGTTAATAATTTGAATGGTCACTGAACTATATCAAGTGTTACTACTTAATAATTGAATTTAAAATTGTATCTCAATGGTCATTGAATTCCACCAAGTGATACTATTTAATAATTAAACTTAAAATGATATCTCAACGGTCAATGAACTATCCATCGTGTTACCCATCGATCACTCAAATTGATGCCATTTGTTTAACCTAATGGATTTTCACATATGTCAAAACAAATTTATTATGTGGACCATATCAAACATCTACCCCGAACCCACTAAGCAAAGCATGTTTACAAAATGTGATTTAGATTGTAATTCTTAACATCTTATCCCTGAAAGAAGGCCTCATTATTCCCCAATGAGACATTAAAAATCGCAGTCCAAATAGTGTTTTGCAAACACGCTTTGCTTATGTGAATCTGAATGGATGTCTAATACAGTCCACATTAGAAGTTTATTTAATAAGTGAAGAAAATCGTTAGGTTCAACAAATGACGTCGACTTAAATTATGAATGGGTATCATGATGCATAATTCAGTGACCATTGAGATACAATTTTAAAATTAGTTATTAAGTAGTGGTACTTGGTATGATTCAATGACTATTAAAATACAATTTTATTAAGTAGTGACACTCGATATAGTTCGGTGACCTTTCAAATAATTAACCAGTTGATAGTTAAAATACACAACAAAATATTTACTACCAAAGTCCTTGAGAGTTGGGGGTTATTGCAGTTGAGTCCTCAACCTTTTCTTTGGCATTTGAATTTCTGACCTTCAATTTATGTTGATACTTGATAGCGATGTATTAGATTGTTTGGTTTACTTTCTCCCCAAAGCCATGAACATGCATGGTTTGCTAATCTTGAAATTTTAACTTGTAAGTATGCTTGTTTATGAGTAATGAGCAAGTGTGAAATCAAATAATTTTTTTTTTTTTGATTAATTAATTTAATTTAATTTTTTTAGATTTAAGTGGTTGTTGGAGAGAAATTATAATGAAAATGAGTAATGGCCTCACAATATATATTGATAATAAGCGGTAGTAATGTGCTTATTAATTAAAATTAATGTCTGATTTTGATTTTAAATTATAATGAGGTTATAATTTCTATTCGGCTAGGTTTATAAATTGGTTACAATCAGTAAAATCCCTTTTTATTTATATATTCTGTAGGACTTATGAGTATCAGTCACTTATTTACTACTTATTTTTCTTTGAGTACATTGCGGTGCGAGGGGAATGGATGTGTTTCGAACCGCCACCGCAAAAGTCTAGGGAAGACGAAGTCTTAAATCTACCTAGTTTTCAGAACTAATTGTATTATTTCTTAAAATCTTAATATATCCATTTTGACATATTTTCTCTAGTTCCTTGCTCTCTCTACTAATCCAGCACTTGATCATAATTTAATCAAACCCAATTTGTGTAAAGGTTGAAATCCAACCCTTATCGGTCGGGTTGGTCGATTTGTGACAATTTGTTAACAAAGATTAAAGTAGGCGGTTCGGGTTGGGCGGATTAATAATTAACTCGTGACGTATATAATATTAGGTCTTTATAGTTGTAATGACAAAAAAATCAGAATTATTTTGACATTTCATGCCTGAAAATATTATATAGACAAATTGATATTAAATTATATAAAGCCAAGAAATGTTTTTGGCAATTTAAATGTATTTGTGTTGAATGTGTATTTGATTATACTATTTTTCAAATATTATTCTAAGAGTTTCTATGCCTTGTGTCATATTCAAGACTTCTCAAGTATCGCATTTGCTTATATAAAACCTAGTTAATTAGTAGTATATAATTTTTGTCTGGTTTCCTCAAACTTTTCAATTATTGCAAAAAAATTTCCAAATAAGAACTGATATTTTAATCTAGGTTTTTCAGAATATTGTAGTTCTAGAGGTTGTGTAAAGAAACATAGTGACTCAATTTCGTCCAAGTAATATCATAATACTTGTAAAGTTCATAAATATAGTCGGGTTGGGTTGGGTTGGATTGGGTTGGGTGGGTTTATTCGATTTTTATGAGTTAACCTATAACCCGACTCAACCCAACTCAATCCGTCTACACAACCAACTCACCAAACTCGTGTAAAAACAACAAAAAAGGACCCAAACATGTCGGTTAGTTCGATTTGGCGGTTTTGACGAGTTCGATTGGGTTTTGCCTAGCCCTAGTTGCAACCCATTCGTTCATTTATCTATCCTAAAACCATTTCCCTTTCTTTTCTCGTCCATGTGTTTTCCTGAAATTCAGACATAGGAGATGACAAATCTTCGAGAGGCAAAAAATAGTCAATCAACCATCTCGAGGTCATTTGTGACTAGTTTAGAGTCGATTTAATAGGATTGGAGTCGATTTTTAAGTTTAAATAAGTAGATGCAGCACTTTAGACATACAAGAGACTATTTTTCACAAACAAAACTAATTTCGAAAAGGGAACAATACACATTTAAGTGGTTAGAAGATACAATTTCAAAATTAACAAACACGTTTTAAAACTCAAAAATCAAGTCATAATCATATTTAATTAATTAAAATAGATAATTAAAAATATTTTATTAATTAAATATATTAAGGTCGCAATACTATACAATTTATGATCACAATTACTTATTAGTCACAAAAAAAAGCCACAATGAAAAATCACAAATTTCATACGTCGCAACTTATTTATCGAACACAAATTATAAAAATAATTGGTCACACATTATTTTTCGATCATAAATCATAAATTTTATAGATCAAAATTTATTTATCAAACATAAACTATCAAATTAATATGTTATGAATTATTTCTCAGTCACAAATCATAAATTTTATTGGTCTAATTATCAAATTAATTGATCACAACTTAACAAATTGTAAGTCACAATTACACATTTAGTAGCAATCTCACATTTTTATGTTACATATTATTTATTGGTCACAAATTATCTATTTTATTGATTACATATTCTTTATTGATTACAAATTAACCATCATGCTTCGTGCATCGACCATCACAAACCACCATAACCACGACTCCATAGCATTCATTTCGGAGAAATCAAGCTAAAAAAAAAAAAAGAATAGATCTAGTTGTACCAAGGAGGCTGCACGCGGAGATGCTCAGTGCTATCGCTGCTGCTGCACGAATGCGAACAGTGATCTTGCACCGAATTGTGATGTCTCTATCATTGGCGCAGGAGTAGGCTGTGTTGTTACCGACGAAGGAGTAGATTGTAGTGCTGCCTTTTCATTAGGGCGTAGAAGATAGAGAGAGTGAGTAGAGGGAGAAGGTGTATATATGATTAATTATAAAATCTTATTTATGAAATGCAAATTTGAAAAACAGTCTTAGGTGTAATTAAAGTCAAATAGACAAAACGAAATGGGCCATACAATCTTGGGCCTGAACCCAAACCAATATCAGTCCAACTCAGGTTCCATCTCAGAATTCGTGGAAATAAACCCCTTCATAGAAGAGAGGAGAATCACTGTTCATTGCGTCTCTGCTGCCTTTCAACTCAATTTCAATGGCAACTGAAAACAAATCGAAGCCAAACAATACTAACAAAACCGACAAGAAAAGGAAGCAATATCTTCCACACAATGTATTCTTCATTCCACTATAGTAGATATGCTTTTTTTTTTTTTTTTATGAATTTGCGAAGCTAATTTCTTTTGTTTCTCTATTTTTGTTGAATATTTTAGAGACCAGTGAAAAAGGGGAAATACGCAATATGTCCAGGAGTGCAGGGGTTCTTTATAACGTGTGATGGTGGAAGGGAACGCCAAGCCTCAAACGAAGCCATTAATGTTATTGACTCTGTATGTATAATTTTTCCCTTTTTTGTTTTTCGCGTCTTTTCGATGCTAAAGATTTAGTCTTTGGTTATTTATACATTAATTAACGATATGGGTATTTGTAATTCCTTTGTGTCTGTTTTTAGTTTGTCAAATTGTCTGTTTGTTAAATATGCAGAAATTTCTGTATTTTTAGTTATTTTTTGATTTAACTAATAATATGCTGTGTTTGTATAATTAATTACAATCCTGCGAAGGGAAAGTGGGCTTGACTTTTAAGATTTCATTTACACTGAACTGTGAAGTGGTAATGGAAGAGAGAACTTGAGAGTGATAATTCATAAGCCAAAAAAAAAAAACCCCTCGTATTTACTCGATGATTGTACGCCAAAGGAGAAAATACTTTTCTGCCTGTAGAAATCCATAGTCCCTAATTCCATGCAGTCTCTTTTGGTGTTCGATTATGTTACTTTTAGCTTCCCCTGTTATTGTATTTCATGATCGGAATATGTGGCAAAAGACTACTTGAAATAGCTTTCAGCTTTGGCCATGAAGTATGAAGTGCATTGACTTCTTTTTCATCTTGTTTTTTCTATTCTTTTCTGGGAGCTGGAATGAAGTGAAGTCACACTTACATTTTGTTTGTTTTTTGAGACAGTTCTACGAAGAGCTTGTAAATGGGACAAAGACAACAAGCGAACAAGCAGAATTATCTAAGAAGCCCTTGAATAAAGTAATCAAATTTGCATACTCTGATTCCTCCAGCAGTGATGATGATGACAACGATGAAGATTCGGACGACGATCATCATGAGGACGACAGCAATGTACAACCGAAGGAGGAAGAAAACAAGCATGCTATTGCAACGGGCACTGATGCAAATAATGAAAATCTTATAAAAGAAGAGTCAGGGCATCAAAAGGAGGATGACATGTCGAGTGAGAAGCAATCACCGGAAAATAAAGAGAAAACTGATGAACAAGAAGTTATAGCTGTTGAGCCACCAGCAGCTAAGAAACAACCTATGGAAAATGATACATTAAAATGTCGAAATGACTTATCTAATAAGGTAGAAAAGAAGTCTATTGATAGGCTTATTGAAGACGAGCTTGCAGAATTAGGAGATAGAAGCAAGGTTAGTTGAAAAACAGCTTCCAGGCTGCAATATTTTGATCCTTCACATGCTCATTACAAATTAATGTCATGCCACATCCTTTATTATCTCTTTTATCATGAAAACTTTTAATTTCTTTTTAATCGTTTACTTGTATCAATGCTCCATAATGTACTTTCTTTGCATTTCTTTTCTGAGAACTTGAAAATCTTCTCAGATACACTACTTTTTGTGTTATTGTTTCTAGAAAGTCAATGAATGAAAGCATATTTCTTATTCTTATTGAGCTTTTACTTCATAAATTACATTTTCTCTTTACTGAATTTTGATATATGCTGATGTACTTTCTCCTGTTCATGCATATACTTATTGCTGTTCTCTTCGAAACAGAGGCGCTTCAGCAACCTTGACTCAGGTTGTAATGGTGTTGTCTTTGTACAAATGCGCAAAAGAGATGGAGATCCCTGCCCAAAAGATATTGTCCAACACATGATGACATCTCTGGCTTCAACTAGGAAACACGTGTCAAGGTTTATCTCTCAACAGCTCTTTTTGTCTCAAGTAACCTCTCAATATAATCATTTTAATTTTTATTCACTAAAGGGGTCCAGCATTCAGCATCTGGCGACTAACAACATGATGGATTTAACCAGGTTTCTGCTAAGAGTGCTTCCGATTGAAATAACATGCTATGCATCTGATGAAGAAATCAGAAGAGCAATCAAACCGGTCATTGAACAGTTTTTTCCTGTAGAAACTCAGAACCCGCTTAAGGTAAACACAATACCATTATGATATTCTTGACGTCCAAAAGCTTAAAGTTCATATAAGTCCTACTTCCACCTGATGTTTTCATTTTAGTCAGAATTTTTTTATTTTTTCAATTTAGTCAATCAACTTTGTACGTCACCAACTTCCGTTAGTAAAATTAATAGATTGTCCGACATGGCAATCCACTGCATCGTACATCCCGTTTGCCACAGTGGGCAGTCCATTAATTTTACTAACAAACAGTATTCTAAAAAGCTTGCCTAGGTGGTGCGAAGCTCGAGCAAAACGCCTCGCTTCACACCTAGAATTTTTTTTTTTTCAATTTTTAAATGGCTAAATTTTTTTCCTTCCTCTCTTTCGTCTTTCCTAGGGCGCTTTATTAGTTTTTTTTTTAATATTTTTTTCCTTTTTTTAAAAGTCTTTTATTTGACTTTAGGTTGGTGACTAAAATGAAAGTTCCCTTGAAGTTGGAACAAAAAAGGTTGGTGACTTAAATGAAAGTTCCCTGAAAGTTGAGCAACCATGTAACACCCCAAAATTCCACTATTAGACTTTTCGAAATTAGGACCTTATTATAGAAGTCTGAAAGCGTAGGGACCAAATTGGATGTTTACCATAGTCGAGGGACCTTTATGCAAAATTCGTAAAGTTAATTTGTTAGCCTGAACAGTACTAGGTAATGAGATTTTATGTGGGGAAGAAAAGATTTATTTCAGTTTGGTCAAATCATTTTTATAAAGCAAAGTTTATATTCTTCCCTTTTTTATAAGAAACGTAATAACTAGAATTAGTTTTCCTTATATTTACACACACACACACACAAAAGCTCGTGATGGAAAAATCTAGAATACCGTTGTAATAAAAAAAAGGGAAACAAATTATTATTAGTGTAATCAAGATGAATCCTTGTTATATTTGATTTATGCACACATAGAAAAAGGGTGTGAAATGAATGTGTGTATATATATATATATTACATTGTTAGGTTTTGCTTTTTTGACTTTCAACTCCTATGTGAATTAAATCATTTTCCTAGTCAATTAGGCATAATCATAGCTTATGTATGCATAAATCAAATATAACAAAACCCTTTGATTCACCTTGATGTTATACCAATAATAATTTGTTTCCATTTTTTATTTCAAAGTATTCTAGATTTTTCCATAAAGCATGAATAAAGTGAGATTTTCCATAATGTGAGACTCTTTTTTCCTTTTGGCCTTCTTTTGAGGGTATGACTTTCTAGTTCCCACTTTTAGTGGACTGGTTGGATTTTTTGCCATATATAGATAGATTGCAGTTTGACTTTATACTTTATGTATGTATGGGGTCTTCTGCTTCTCATTACTTAGATTTTGGATTTGTAAGGCGAAATCCTTCTTGACTTTGAGAAAGAAGTGCAGTCTATTATTATTATTATTATTATTGTTAGTAGTAGTAAAGGCACCTTAGCCTATCTATAGATAGTTTCGTATAGTTAACAAATTTTTTAAAACATACGGAAATTGATTTTGTTCCTAGTTGATGCTGTTTGGACTGGTTTATGCAGTTATAATGGGTACAAACTGAAAATCTCATGTTCATAAATATTCTATTGCAGTTTGCTGTACTCTATGATGCTCGTGCAAATACTGGTGTTGACAGAGCAAAAATCATCGACGCAGTTGCGAAATCTGTTCCGTCAGCTCACAAAGTTGATCTTAGCAACCCAGATGTGAGCATAGTTGTGCAAATTGTCAAGGTAAGAAAAGAATTTTGTATAATTTGAACTGAATTGTTTACATTTCAATGTCTACAATATCTTTGGTATATGCTTTTTATTTGTTTAATTGCCTTTTCTCAAGAGTTCGGACCCATTACTATGATTTTGGATTTTAGAATCATACAAGTAATGCACTATTAGAATAGAACAATGAATATGAAAATAAAAATCATCGCCTTTTGCACCTTCGAAAATCTATCCCCATATGCTTTAGGCTTATCAATGGTAAAAAGTATTCTCTTTACTAAAACATGTATAGTGAAGCTTAAAAAATGGAAATTTTACTTTAGAAGTAACCTTTTTTTGTTTCCTAACATGTTTAGATACGTCACTCTTTTCTTGCTTTTGAGTAAAAAAAGTTACTAGTCAAAATAAGTAACTCATTCCCACTTTAGAAATTTATTTCTTATGAGTAAACTTATTATCCAAACATGCTCAATTGATTACAATGTCTGTTGCAGACCATATGCTTGATTGGGATTGTTGAGAAGTACAAGGAATTGGCCAAGTACAATGTGAGAGAGCTAACATCTTCTAAGTAATAGTCTTAGCATTCTTGAGTGCTTGACTGCCTGGGTGTTTTGGCTGTATCCTTGTTTCTTTAAATGATGCTAGATCTTTGGAAGACTAAATTTTAAAGGCTTCTTGTTGTTTATGATAATCAAGAGATTAGATATGATGCTTGAGGCTGGACTACAAGTAGTGATCAAACTATTTATGTAAGGAGATTTTTGCTTGTAAAAATAAAAGCACGATCATCATATAGCCTTAAAAGGAGAAGGAAGATTGCATATATTGTTGAGAATTAGAAACTCTAATTCTATATTTACCAAAAGCAATAAAATCTCAGTAAGGGGAAAAAAAAAAGGTATAAGAACACGCAAGATTTATAAAGGTTCATTTGAATGTGAGATTGCGTCCTCATCCAATTTCGCATAGCGGCAATAATTAACTCCACAACTTTACATATATGGTGGTTGCTAGGAATTTATTTTTCTGCCATTGGAGATTTGGCAAATTGATAGGACTAGCAAAATAGATATGTTATCAGCACGTGAAAATCTAGTTTTTGCAATTATAGATGAAACGTGTCTATTAAAAATGAGAAACGACGATATCATGCGGAAAATTGTATTGTTACCAAGTGAATGGTAATAATTAATATACGGGGGTCTATTTTCTTTAATAATTTCAATGTGATTGAAATGATGGATATGGAAACTCAAAAAGTTAATCATTTCTGATGTCGATTAATTTCAAAAAGATTTTGGCGTCATTAGTTGTAAAATAGCGTCTATCGCTAATGATGGTTACAAAGTGTGTTGAAAGAATTGAAATTGAGAGTCGATCTATAACAAGTTTTGACTTCTCACAGAGCCGTGTTACCGCTCATACAGCTCCCAGCCAGCAAGCAGTTAACCTTCCTTTACAAGGAATGGAAGTGCGGATGAATCACCATCAAATAGAGGAATTCTTTTTTTCTGGTTTTACTCGAATCAATAATATCATTTACTGCAACCAAGATTTGAAAGGTATTTCTCGAGCAATTCACCTTCTTCCTTTCGCGTTGAAGATATCTTGGCAGAGGTGATTTTCCTCCATCTTTTGCAGGCCTAGAATTAGGACAAATATTTGATGGCAAAGATCTAGAATTAAAAAATAAAATAGGATAAACCCACGAGCCATGCCTTCCAAAAGTCACCTCGTCCCACCTAATGTGGGAACAAGAGGCTGAGACTTGGTTGGGAAGATGAAAATAAAAGCAGTTGATAGCATAAACGAGCAACGACATGCCAAATCCTGATAACATATAAATGAATTAATAGAATAGAAGTTAATAATTCAACCATTGTTACACTGCAACTATACAGACTAAAAACAAAAATGACAGTAAAACCAATTAATCAAGACTATAAACTGAATCAGAACATTTGGAAACTGCCCACCTATCAGATCAACCTACTACTATACGATAGATAACAACATAACCACCCTTTTTTCCGCGATAAATAAGATATGCATATGATTTCTACATATCTACAGGGGCTATATATATTGTTCTTACATTTATGGTATCTGTATGGTATCCACACTGGAGGTGGAATGAGATGCAGCTAGGAGAGCTGCTCCAATGCCTGATCCATCTTCCATAACCTTGATGATTACACTAGGTGCAATCTCCTCGCCTAGTATTTGTGAGATTGCTTCATTCAGATATTCCCTGAACAATGTATAGTTCGCATACAAACCCCCCTCGACTGCCACCACAGTTCGTCTCATCTTACTCCGGCTTGCACCTTCATTTTTCCCCCTAGCTATGCCACCACTACCATCCCGACCAATCTTTTTCAATATTCCTATAATACCCGCAGCTGCCAATCTTGCTGCTCTACGGGTCACCACATCGCATACCCTCACAACGAGCTTCCGAACACTTAAAGGAATGTCGGGGAACTGAAGTGCAAGTCACCAAGAAATAAGAGTAGTGATCAATGCTATGATAGGGATTTTTACTAAGAGGAATTTGGCTAAGCTTATAAGGTTCACTAGTAAATAATTATGAAATATTTTGAAACTGAAAAGTGAAAATAAGTTACTTATTTTGATAGTAAGGTAAGAAATGCTTTAGAAATAACCTTTTTTACTTAACCAAACAGTTTAAAACAAATTAAGCTAGCCAAATGCAAGAAAAGCTCAACCTCCAAGGTGTCTCTTAAAATTTTGGCCACCTCCCTCAAATCAGAGGTATCATCCTCGTGCATAGCAGCCATCAAAGGTGTCCTGAAAATTCCGACAGAAGATCAGATAATATGCACACATCATCATCAAAAGTATATTAAAAACCTCTTAACTAGAAGTAGACTAATAAATAAAAGGCAACCTAAGAATGGCAACTGACTGTAACTACAAGACACAAAACAATGCAACATATAAAGAGAGAGAGAGAAAGCATCGAAACAAAAAAGCAGTAAACAAAAGGAATTGAAAAAAGCTCATGCAATCCCCCAAGTAATTTTCATCTACCTTTTTCTTCACCAATGTAAGCAAGATACTTGCCCATTATAACGTAGTTCAAGTAGCACACGAAGCTGGTTTGGACAAGTTACCACTAGCAGCATATTCTTTGCAATTATCTTGCGTAACTTAACATAAATAAGACAACATGAACTCTAAGCTTTTATACCTTCTTTTATAAAGCAAAAGAGCTCATGACGACCATCACTTAATATATGTCACAAGGGAGCACGTTCAAGTGATTTACCTAAAAATCATACATTTGCCAAAATGGTGTATCCTGCATCGTATATTTAGATATTCTAGAAGATGAAACATCTAGAAAATCTTTAATGGCATTTCTTCCAGTCATAAATTAACATGAACTGGTGCAGTGAGTCTATACATGCATCTCCACATGCTGATTAAGACATAACAGAGATATAAAATACTATCAACAAGAAAAAGGACCTCAAGATGAAAGGGTCGTGCAACTTAGAAGATACTGGTCCAAAAACATCCAGCTCCTCCGACATTCGAAGAATTACTCTACGCACAATGTCACCCAGATACATCCCTGATATCATTTTTTCAAAACCCTGCAGCACGATCCTCTTGTCAATGTCACAAACCAATTTATTGAGCCAAATGTGAAACTATGAAATTGTAGCTAAACATCACCTGATCATTTGGATTTGGGCTATCAGCATCCAAGTCAATATCATATGATGTTCGGGGTAAATGAGATGACCAAAAATTTCCCCATTCCATGTTGACTACCTAATGACAACAAATTAATATAAGTCACAGTAAAATGAATAGAAATAATAAGTAAATATGCAACATATAGTAATACATTAACCAAAACTCAAGGATACCATGTCTCCCGGTGTTGTAAGAAGACCTTGACACTTAATAATTGCATCTGCTCGCTCCAAATAACAAGCATTGGTGCCTGTCCCAATAATCACAGCAACAACTGTGTCTTCATCGTGATAATGACCAAGAGCCAAGGTTCCCACAGTATCGTTTATCTGCTTGCAAGAAAAATATTATTTAATTTTAAGAATACAAATGCCTACTACTGAACACCATAGGTAAACGCAAAAGATTTGAACAAATTTTGGCATTTCAAGAAGTAAATTATCGAGAAAGCAATCAGCGAAAAGAAGAAGATAGCTTGCAAGACAGATTCTCCAATGAGATGCCAGGTGGGCTAAAAGGTGCGCCTTTTGTTCGCAACAGATTAGATGGGCATAAACTTGCCAGGATGAAGGTCAGATCAAAGCAGTCAATCAATGTGAAAAGAAATTTTGAAATCAATACTTCGGAACAGCGTACTTGCTGTCCGATGAACAAAAAGTTCTGAGCATAGATGCTGAGGTTCAACTATGGCATCAATCATGAAGTAAGGTACAATGAACTTATTATTCATGATTTGTTATTGGCCACAGAAGAGAGACACTATTACACATACGAAAATAATGGTAAAAAACGAATTCAATTGTCAACTACCATTTTATTATTATTATTATTATTATTATTATTATTATTATTACTACTACTACTACTATAGAAAAGAGGTTAGGACAGCACAAAAAGACTTACATTACATAACTCTTTTCCAAGACATAAGACCAGAATATATTCATTTAACTCAGCATAACAGCATACAAAGCATTATTATATGGGAAAAGTATGCTTACAAGTGCATTAACATGCATATCCAGGCCATTTCTAGATATTGCTTGCTGTAGACACTCAGAAACATCTCTTCCAACCTGGAAATAGAATACATCATGCTATGTAAGTTCTCCTTCAGCAGGTCTCCGCAGAAGTGATCATTTTGTTGGATGGATGGTTGAATCTGGATTTATTATTGGAAAATACAGCAATTTTCTGATCTTTCATAACCTAGTAACACTTAAAGATTCATTGAGAAAATAAAAATAATCAACAAATGTGAACTTAAAGAGTCTGACCAAAATCAGTCAAAGCCACATCTTGTGCAATTTGTCACTTCTGTTGACAGGTGCCTTGGTTAATTAACATCTACTTGACGTAACACATCTAAGCACATGTATGTGAAAATATGGTGTCTCACATAAGGAATAAAAAAAAGAATATACACGTTATTTCAGTGGAACAAGAACATCCATCAAAGCTAAATCAATTTCTGGTGCATTTTTCAGAAAAGTGATTATCTAGGAATATGTCGTCCCCAGGAGAGATTCATTTCTTTCATACCATTGAGATTGATTTATGAAGCCTCAAAGTAAAAATCATGTTAATACAACTAACCATGTCTTCAATGACAAACCCTTTTGTCCATTTAATCAGAATGCCTGAAGACGAAGAAGTTTGTTTCACTGGAAATGAAAAAGTAAAGCCAAGTTCCCTTCTTTCACTTTTCGAATGTTCTGAAACACTTTCCTCCCTTTCGACAAAATCCTTCAGTGATGATGCAATAAAATCAAAGAGCTCCTACGCAAGGGAGAATAAAATGAAAGAGCAAAATGTCAGTATTTTGAGTCTCAATATTAAAATCTTTACAACTAGCGTCAAGAACTCAAGCAAGAAAGCACAAACTCAGACACCTCGCTAGTGCCTGTCATCAGATGCTCAGGAATAGGTTGTCTATCCACATCATGTCCAATAATAGCAGACCTTTGGCCTCTTAACTGAACTCGCAGAATCCGAAAATTAGTACCACCGAGATCTAGAGCATAGTAAGTTCCTTTTTCACTCCTGGAGAAAAGAAGATTCAAGGATAAATCTAAAAAAACATTCAAGTGAAAAACCAAACAAATTTTAAAATTTTAAACAGAACTATCAAGTGCTAGCTCATAAAGCTAGACAAGTAAATAAACCATCTTAGCAGAAGTTGGGAATACAATCCTAAATTTCCATTTCATCGCGTGATCACAGATTTAGGTCCAAGCAAATTTGCGAAGACTGGAACATTATAATACCACAGGACACAAAGAAACAAAGGAAATTGTAAGTATACAATCGCTAAAAACCAAGTAAACAACACAAGGAAAAAAAACATGTATAATCTTATTTCCAGATGTTTTCCAACCGTGACATCCAGAGTTTTCTGCTGAAGGAATACAATATGGAACAACCCCGCAAAATATTTGAAGCAGCTAACTAGACTGTAAGGCAAAATCATAGAAAATAAAATCTCCACGAAGATTTGCAAGATAATTATTACAGTTCTCCCACTTGAAAAATGAGTCATTGTTCAATACAGATCATAGGCTAATAGAGAAGGTGAATACAAAACCAAGAAAGCCAAGGGTACCATTGGTAACGTAGTGTATCAGGGTAGATAGTATTAAGGTGAATAGCATAAGAGCTGGCAATATTAAGGCTGGGGCATACTGTATTAAGTAGCATTACCGGCTATACCATGTTTGGTATGAAATCGTGTTAAAAGAACTTTTAAGCATTTAGAAATCAAACAAAACTATCTAACTTTGCCCCATGTATATAGATGTGATAATCGATCAATCTTTTCTAGTGCTTAAAAAAAAATTGTCCTACAAAATTATTGTGCTAATTGTCACTTAACAAAATATTTACTCTACCCTAAGTGAAAAAATGATAACATGATTTCAGTTTATTGACATCCACTCTAGAGATTTATTTTTAAAATGTGCATGGGAGATGCAGTATCTTGCCTAAGATACCATATCTCGTGTTTTTATGATTTAAAAAAGCTTTAAGCCATCCCCCACTTGAGATAACTTTATCCAGCTAGCATAGGATAGAATTAATTCACTGTGTCAATTTAATGCAGAGGACAATATACCCCAAATGCAGCATTGAATAAGAATCGTCCCGTATCTATTCTCATACGACTGTAACGTTGTTGCATTAATCCCGCCACCATAAACGAGATTATATACCCCAATCGCAGAATTGGATATGAATATCACGTTTAGGTCTAATGAGGTGCGCCAAACGCACCCAATTGCAACGTTGTTGCTTTAATCACTCCACCATACCTGAGATTATATACCATAAACAACAGATAACCAAGAAATGGATGGTTGTCAAAACTAAACAACTGAAAAGAGAAATTCGATAAAACTTCACGACAAAGCAAAAGCTTGACCAGCAAAGCCAATTCTAAAATTAAACCCCACAAATAAATATCATCTCGAGAAATGCAAAGGTTATCTCATTTCTAAAAATTAAAACTAAGAAAAAAGAGAAGAAACGATCAAACACAACAAGATAGGCTATCAAAAAATTAATTTTTTTTTTCATCTATGAATTCATAAACGAATCAATTTCGCTCCCTCATCACCGCCAGCAACACTCCCACGAATAGGTGTGCACCTATATAGATGAAACTAACACCAAATAATTCACAGATGCAATGGTGCATGCAATTGATGCAAAAAGATATGTAGATACATACACACACGCTCATTGGAACACACACACACACGAGTTTCAGCCTTCAGGGCTTTACCCACTGGGGAGCTTATGGACGAAAGTGAGGAGCATCTTGAGCTTCGAACCTCCTTCGGAGACGAGGCCAGCGTGCATCTCCACCTCCATGGCGTCGACAACCTGGCGCAGCCGCCCCACCGGAGTAGCACAACCCTCCTCAAACTCCTCCAGCACCCTCACCACCCTCCTCCACGCCCTTTTCCTCCTCACTCTACGTCCCACCATCACCGACGCCACCACGCACGCCGCCACCGCACATCCCACCGCCAACTTTACACCTACTTTACCCATATGCACAACTTTTTCACTCCCTTGAAAACGAATTCAAAAATTAATCAACCATATTTATCTCTCAAAGTTCTACTTCCACAACCGACCAAAAGAAGTCGTTTGCACAGCTAAACGATCAAGAATCAACGGCTGTTAAGCAACCGGATTCTTGCAACACCAATAATAGAACTCAAAAACGGTGGCGTTTTCAAGAAAGGAATATCGAAACTGTGGCCGACGGGTTCGAACGGTGTCGTTTTGAGGGGCACACTTTTTTCCGACTGTGGAGAAACGAAGAAGAGTTGCTCGCTGGAAAGTTTAAGAGAGAGAATAAGAACGAGGAAGAATGGTGGGAGTGTTCTTGGAAAGAGAATAGATGGGTACTTATAATGAGTACAGAATGACAGATTTACCCTTGGAAAATATTGGAATGCCGGATTTGTTTACCTTCTCGTGGCATCTGCTTTGACCGCTTAGAAAATTGAGAAATTTCGCCATATGGGATTTTCCTGTCTTTTGGAAAGGGGACTGGAATTAGTTAGAATTACAGGTTTATCATTGGCTTTTGGATTGGAGGTTGGGCTGGGCCTTGCCCTCTCGGGTCAAAATCGAATTGGACCCAGACTTGGATTGTTTTTTGGAAAAATTACCTCGAAACCTGAATATTCATTTTCAAAAAACGGGTGAATTAATTTTTATTTCACAAATCAGGTAATAATTAAATTTTAATAATTATAATTAATAAAAATTTAATCAACCATTCATTTCAAATCAGATTCCTTCTCTATATCCTCTCCTTCTCTATCTACCACCCACCTCATCCCACATCCACTCTCTACCGTCACTTTCGACAGACAACAAAAGCGGTTTCATCTCCTTCCCAAACCGATTGGCGATTTCACTCCCCTGTATTCGATTTCACCGTGGAGCAGCGTCGCCAGTTCCGTCTCCGCCACTGCCACCACCGCTGAACAAGATGCCTCCACCATCGCGCCCAAGGCGCCACCACCAAGCGGCGTCGCTTTGAAGAAGCAGTGCCGCGACAACCACCACGCAAACGTTGCGAAGACGAAACCACCACTGCGCTCGATGCCGCCACCATCGAGCGGCGTCTGATGCAGCCAGTCACTTAGAGACTGCGAAAGGCCACCGTCACTTCGAACAGCCGCACAAGGGCCACCGTGCGCAAGGTCGTTTCTCGATATGCGTAATGCATCTTCTAGATTTGCATAATGTCGAGGCTATGTTGACCAGCAATGTCGAACTGTGGGTTGTGATTTGTAGTTGAGCGCCAGTGATGTTTGTAGTTTGTGGTTTTGGGTGATGAACGTTGCTACTTAGGTTTTCCGACGATTGTAATTTTGTGATTTGTGTGTGGTTGTGGTGGCGAGGTGGGGTTGGTAGTGGTGTCGGTGGCAGGTGGAGTGTGGGACGAGTGTTTGTGATCTGCTTTGGTCTTCCTCTTTCTAGATATTCTCATTTCTCATTGTAGAGATGGTAACGGTGGTTGTTATTGAGGATGCAACGGTAGTTTGGAAGCAGTGGTGGTGATGTGGGTTGTGGCGGTTGATGGAGGTATAAAAAATTTAGTGCAGAACAACAAAAATTAATTATTTTATGTCGATCTACGCAGTAGATTTGATTTTTGAATTGTTGGAGTTTGTTGGTGATTTTTTGATCCAATTTAATGTGGTGTGTGCAGATTGTTTGTGATAACCTCATGTAATCAAATATGTGTTAGTTGTAATTGTCTATGACCAATTATGTGTTAACTGTGACCGATTGTGACTTGATCACATATGGTCACAGTTAAGGTTGAATTGGTCACAGACAATCACACTAAACACAAATTTGGTCACAATTAGTCACAGATAACATAAGTCAGTAAATGTTGTATTTATGGTCATGAATTTAAGTTGAAGGTAGTAGTGGTGGTGCATTGGGGACGATGGTAGTGGTGACTGATGGTGGACTGTGGCGTTGGTCTACGGTGTGGGTAGATTTATTTGTGGGGACTCTTATGGTCTATTATGTGTTTATTATGATGGTTTGTGATCAATTTTGTGTTAATTGTGACCCATTGTGATCAATTTTGTGTCAATTGTGACCTGATCACATACGATCACAGTTATGATTGACTTGGTCACAGACAATCACACTAAATACAAATTTGGTCACAATTAATCACGAATGTCAAGTGTCAGCGAATGTGAGTGGTGGTAGATGGATCCATAGGGTGGGGTGTGATTTCCAATTTTTAATTTTTTGGAACTTTTAAGTCACCAGATCAACCGTCGAACTGTCATCGGAGTGGTCGCCAGAGTAATCATCGGAACAGTCGTCGAAGAGGCCGTCGAGTGATCGTCGAAAAAGTCACCAGAACGGCTGCTGGAGTGATCGTCGGAATAGTCGTCGAGCAGTCGTCGGAGTTGATGGCCGCCTCCGATGGAGAAAAAGGGTAGAGATAGAATAGAGTAGAGAGAAAATGAGAATGATTTTGCTTTGAAATTTAATAAATTGGAGTAATTGCATTATATTATAATTAAAAATATTTAATAAATTGATTTAACACCTGATTTTTCAAAATTTGAAATTTGTTATTTTTGAAATGTAATTCTTATATGTTGGATTTATGTATTGTTCCCAAATTTCATTTCTAAGAGTTTAAGTTTCATCAATTCTTAAGAGATAAAGTTTAAAATTTAAAATTTCAAATTTTTTTTAGGTTTAAAATTTCAAATCTCAGATTTTTTTAAATTTAATTTTTAAATTAATTAATTAAATATATTAATGTCACAATTCGATATAATTTGGTCACAAATTCTATATAACAAATCACAAATTTTGCATGTCACAAATTATTTTACGGTCACAATTCAAAAATTTTATAGGTCACAATTTGTTCATCGGTCACAAATAAAGAAAATTTACACGTCACAACTTATTCATCGGTCACAAATCACAAATATTATAAGTCACAACTTAGTAGACGGTCACAAATTGTCAAATTATCGATTACAAATTAACAATTTTTTGGGTCACACATTATTTCTTAGTCACAGTTTATATTTGTCATTCGTCACATATTGTTTATCGATCACAGATTAACCAATTTAATGATCATAAACGACCAAATAATTTGTGACAATCACCAAAAAAAAGCCACCACACAGCCTAACACATACTCCACTGTCCCGCAGCCCACTCCACTCCACGATGTGCCACCACCATCATCAACACCAATGACGCCTCCACCACCACCACGTCAACACCATCTAGTCATCTTCACACCCATAAAAAAATTGAAAAAAGACAAGAGAAACAGTGTCACCGCTTTGTGCATAGCGGTGATATATATTCCACATCGTCGCTGCATCCCATCCCCATAACCGCCTGCTCCAACAACCACATCCCACCTCCACCTCTACCTCTACCTCCAACTCCAATTAGCCATCGCACCACCATTGTCACCTAAAAATCCACCATCTCTTCAAACACGACTATAGCACAGCCACCACCCTACCAATAAAATCCCCAAGCCCAACACCGCCATCTGCACGTACACCACAAATCAGTCCCAACTCCGGCCACAATAAAATCGGAAAAGGAGAGAGAAACGAGAAAACCATATTTTTGCAAAATCGAATTCCAATTATTGTTGTATGAAATTTAAATCCCCAAAAATGTAGTAGATCTCATATGTAGGATCTTGGAGAAGGTGATCGAGCGCAGAGCTCTTGGAGAAGGTGATCGGTGCTGCGCAAGTTCGCGCTGCGACGCTCCGAGCATGGCGGTGGCCCTGCAAGATTGTGCGCCGGGTTGCTGGGGCGTCGACGGTGTGGTGGTAGCGGTATGGGACCGATGGTGTGTCGCCTTCGGTGCTCACGAAGAGAAGAGAGAGTGAGAAGACGGAGAGAAGAGAGTGAGAGGAGAGAAGACGGATAGGCGAGAGAAGAGGAGGAAAATGTTTACCAGTTTGGAATGAAATTGATTAGGGTTTAGAATGAAAATTGTATAATTACTATTTAATAATTAAAAATAAAATATCTGATTTTTGAAAAGTGAAAGTGAAACTTAGTGCTTGTTTGTGAGAGATTTTAATCGAATTAAAATTGAAAATATAGCTGTTATTGGGTTTCACTCGTCTAATAAAAGTCAACAACAGTTAATTTTTCAATTTTAATCCGATTAAAATCTCTCACAAACAAGCTGTTAATATCTTATTTTTGAAAAATGAAAATTGAGACCTGATTTTTGAATATGAATCTTGAAAAGTAGAGTTTTGTGTAATTTCCACTTGCTTTTATTTTTCAAAAAAAAATCATATATGCCCTATTACAGAAAAATCTTTCAAGGGCCCGTTTGAGCCCCTATTTGTATAAAATGCAATTTGAAATAGTAAATTGATAAATATTATGTGGTTAAAAATGAAGATTTTTTTTTTTTTTTTTGTATTTCATTTAACAAATAAATGTATTTCATTCCAACACCTGAAAATATTTTGATTTTTTTTAGTCAAAAGTTTGAAGACTTATTTCGCATTGACTTTTACTTATTTATATTGTATATTGATATAAAAGTAAAATTTGTATATCTACTATATTGAGGTGTGAAACATCGTGTGAATTAGTTTAAATCGGATATAGGCAGTGAAAGTTTAGTTTAGTTTTCATATTAGTTTTGTTTTTTAGTCGAAAGTTGGAAGAGATATTATGAATTTTGTGTGTATATATATAGAGCGAAGTGATTTTAGTGAGAAGATGATTAAAATTAACTATTATATATCAACTTATAGAGAAGATTGGTCGATAATTCTTGCATTGAGTGCTCAAACAACATCTCATAAAAGTGAGAATCCACTCGATAAATCAAATGTAACAGATTTTATAGGTTATAATAATGTCTACTTCACACCAGCCACTCCTAAATCTCCACGATTAACAATCATCCAGGGTGACACTTACGAAAATTGGTTCTATGTTTCGTACTTAAGAAATTTGCTGATGTGGTGCTCGAATATTATTGCTTTGACCACTTGGGTCTCTGATATAAAAAATTGATTATGTTTTCAATTTAGGTTCCAAG
Organism: Fraxinus quadrangulata; assembly: GCA_903798255.1. Classification (NCBI taxonomy): domain Eukaryota; kingdom Viridiplantae; phylum Streptophyta; class Magnoliopsida; order Lamiales; family Oleaceae; genus Fraxinus; species Fraxinus quadrangulata. Next base: position 113,687 of record CAIGRB010008460.1, read on the forward strand.
TAAATTATACTCAATAGAAACTGTCGATAAATTAAGAGTGTGTTTGATGCATATTAAAATGAGAGAATGCATTTTTTTGAAGTAATGTGATGAGAAATATGTGGTTGAAAAAGAAGGAAAAGTTATTAATGTGATGAAAAATATTATTTTATTGAAAAATGTGTGGTTAAAAATAAGTGGAATAATGATAATGAAAAAAAATAAGAATTATTCTGAACACCATTATGTAAGTGGTAATGTACCATTAACACCACCGAAAAAATAATGTGGCTCAAACATGGGCTAACCCATTATTAAAGGATAACTTCATCTATCCGTCCTATTTCCCCATTTCGCAATGGTCCTCCCATTCAAATATGATATTTCAGTCCGATTGCAACACCATCTCTCTTTCAATTGACATCTATTTTACCCACTTAAAGAATGCATAATATTAATTACTACCTCCCAAAGTCAACAATGAAATCAAATCATAAACAATATTTTGCTCCTATTATACATTTTTTCGTTGCTTGATTTCAAATGGAAATCTGCTTGCAAAAGTACATGGAAGAGTAAAAAGGGGAAATATTATGGATTCACAAAAATTTCACATACGTGCTAGATGTTTCGATCAAAGTAAAATTGCGGTATCTATCGAGTATGAATAACGAACACCTAACATGAAGATAAATTGTCAAAATAATTGATTCGAGACTCGAGTGGTAAAGTTCGAACATGGTGTCTGCAAATTTCCAAAATACAAGGCACGATCCAATTCGTGCAAAAATCAAACCATACACATCACGATAATACATCATTCTCCTTCATATAACCTTATGTCATGTTCATGACTATCAAAAATTACAGAACGTCATATTCTATTCTTGAAAGGCGTGCTTATTGCAGCAGCCAAGAAACAATGGTCAAAACTCGTGCTATTACCAAATACAATATATAAAACTTTAATCAAGTTGAATACTTGTTAACAATATAACTTATATATAAAAGTAAATATTCGATGTTGACACTAGACATTAGTTACATAATTAAAGATTAAGATCCCGTTTGACAATATCTGTATTTTTACTTCTACTTCTTATAAAAGAACATTTTAAAAAAATTATTTTATGTCCACTTATTCTAAAAGCTCGTCTAAACAGATAAAATATTTTTAAAAAATTAT
>CAIGRB010008469.1:0-19323 GCA_903798255.1 Fraxinus quadrangulata
TTATACATAAATTAAAATTTTTTGTTTATTTTTTACGAGGGTTTAACTCAGAGCAAATAAATTGAAGAGATGTCTACAATATTTAATGGATATAGGGTCCAAGTATTAAAATCAAAACTATAAGTGACAATTTGTATATAATTGGAACGACAAACCTGATATAATGTCCTCGAACAACATAAAAACTTTTCACACCTTTGACATGGCAGGAGAACTTTAGACATCGATCAATTTCAATATGAACAATTAGTCCCAATTATCAAAAATATTTACACGAGTGTGTGCAGCGCGTAGAAAACTAGCTTCTCATCTGTCAACAATGGCTGAAAACCCACTGCAGCATCTCTTCCAAGCGTTTGGCAAAGTCTCAGAGTGTGTTCAAACTCATCTTTCTCAGTTCATTCTCCGCCCCAGTCAACCTTCAACTTTGCTCAACAAAAATGACCACTCTTCACTATATATCTCCCAAAACTCGACCACCGATTCTCATCTTCTCCAACCTGCTGGAATTCTCAAAAAGGTAGTCCCTTTTTACAGTATTCGTGAAAAGTTAGTTATCCTCTTCAATGTAAATATGGGTTTAGTTGCTTCACTATTCTAGCACAGTGGGCTACTGCTTGCACAATAACTGTTTGATGAAAGTCCCAACTGCAGAATTTCTAATTCCTTTCTAGGAAATTAAATGTTTCTGAAGCCAGATATTTAACACATGAATTTGAGCCTGATTTGATCGTAATAGAATCCCATCTAGTAATTTTGTGGCTACTATCACAGTTATATAATGAGGATTTCCTTTGCCTGTGTATTCATTATTCATGCTAGTTCTGTTAAATTGAAGACAGAAGCACCATAATTAAGTTATGGGGACACATATTTTAGCGATCTACTCTTGCTCATTATTCAGGGAAAATCTTCTGGTCCAATGACTAAAGAAGAACTTGGAAGAGCCACCTGGACTTTTCTTCACACTCTTGCTGCTCAGGTCTGCTCTTATTCATTTCTCCCATGGATTTGCCGATTCTTTTATTTTTTAAAATCATGGTACTTCTTAATAATTTGAGCTAAACATATATAGTCATCTTTCTAATACCTTACTGTTTCATTTTTAATACATTGTACTCCTTTTTTTTTTTTTTTCTTTTGAGATACAGTTATTTAGCCTGCTGAATTTTCCTAGTTCTTTTCTCCCAGTATCCAGACAAGCCAACTAGACAGCAAAAAAAGGATGTAAAAGAGCTGGTATAGTTATTTTTCACTGTCTTGGTGTCTCTCTGCGTGTTTCTGTACAATATAATGTCTGTTTTTCCCTGACAGTATACATAATGTCTTACCAAGATTTCTTAATCAAGTGAGAAGTAAAGCTACGATGCATGTTTTGTTTTGAATTTAAAATCTAAATGATTACTTATTTCTGCTGTCTTTCACCAACCATAAGATTAGTATTCTGTTATTGCACAATTTGCACTGACTAAACCCAACTTTAGCAAGGAAGCTTGGTCAAGAAACTGCTTTCATTGTCTCCTAATCTTGGATTTGAGGATTATTTTTTCATTTTATCAGGGATACTTTGTTTTAAGTGATTGTTCCTATTTGACTTATTTATATGCCACGAAATGCATACATCTTTTGTTTTCTACTTGGACTTGATCAGTCTACGTATGAGTTTTCTGTCAATGCCAAAGAAAAATATCTCATTTTGAGATTGCCGCTGTAGCAGGATTTAGGTGATTAGAAAATCAATGCATTCATCAGATGAAATACCATCTAACAGCTTTACAATTGTTATGCAGATGGCAATATTATCTCGAATGTACCCTTGTAAGGAATGTGCAGATCACTTCAAAGAAGTTCTCAGGTGTATACTCTTTTCTTTAAAAGCACTACCCCCTTACTCCCTCTAGAGCATTTCATTCTCAAAATTAGGATTGAAACTTTTTTGAGATTTTAGTAGCCTTTTAAATACATAGACTATGTACCATTTCTGGAGCTTGCTTTCTGCTGTCTCTAGTGCTCATTAAATAATTCTTTCGACTTAGCTAATACTTCAAACTCTACACAAGATTTAAAGGCACATTTTAATGACAACTTACAATAGTGATAATACTTGGATGTTTTTGTGATGATCTATTTATTTTTAAAGATCTCTCTCTCTTCCCCGCCCCATTCTTCCAAAAATGATAAGGAACCTCGCTTATTGGAGCAAAATCTGGGTGCTTAAGATGCTCCTACCTAGACATCGGATGTCTCTGGAAATTTTAACATGGCTAGATGGTTCCCACTTGCCCTCTTGGACCCTCTCATTAGGCATCTCCTTATAGCTGCTGTAAACTATAATGTTTTAACTTTTATATGAAACCCAGTGATAGATTTTCTGTCTACTACAGAAGTTCCTGTACATGGACAAGGCATAAAGTCTCACTTTTCTTGTTACTAAATGATTTCCTTCAATTTCTAGCATACTTCATGAAATAGCTCTTTATATTTTTCAAAAATTTTGGTGGGAAGTCACGTTAATAGTTGATGCAGCCGTTGTAGGTGGCATTACTATTTTCTAGAGATATGAGTCCTGGGATTTTTTGTCAGCATCTTAACCCTTTAAGATGGCCTTATTCTGTGCTTGGTGAAGAAGAAGAAGAAGAACTAAGTGGAGTCAATTTATTTTCACATGACAACCAAATGCCTATCACAATAATTTTCCAAGAAATGAACATTTATTTACTTTTTAATTTGTTCACAGAGCCAATCCCGTACAGGCTGGATCTCATGAAGAATTTTCACAGTGGTTATGTCACGCGCACAATATAGTTAACAGAAGGTAACTAATGTATCATGAACTCCATAGATTTTTTCACTTCCATATTGCTACTACTTATTTAATTGAATTGTAAACTTGCTTGCTTCATATAAATGAAGATGGATAATCACTCCAATGAGTTTTGTGCTTCAGGCTCTGTTTGGAAACTCTATATAACAAGATTCAACTACTCTTGGTAAATGGTAGAGATGACAAGATTCTTTTATGGACTCATTTATTACTAGATCCTAGTTTGTCTTAGTTTAATCATAAATCAGGTTAAAATTGTAAAAACATTTTGAATGACTTCATTATTTACCTGAAAAGAGGGAAAAAAAATACATTTCAGCCCCCAATTTCATAAAAAGTTTAAATTTCTCAATTTTTCTTTCTTGAATCAGGGAAAATAGGATTGTGTTGATCTTTGGTGGATTCCAGACAGTTTGGAGAACTTTTGAGTTAGCAGTTGTTAAACTAGTATCGGAAAATCTAGACCAGTTTTGCATGCTTGTCTAAGTTTAAAAGAAGTAAAAATTATTTAAGCTTTTTTCTGTAAAACACTAAATTATTATTATTATTTTTTTTTTTACACTAATAAGACTTGCTTCTTCAAAAAATAATTCAACTTTTAGGAGTCTGTTAGGAACCATCAAAAACCAGAAATCAACAGGTTTTCTAAAATCATTTGTTGACTTTGGCCTTATTAACTATCCCGGTTGAATCAAGCCACATGAAAAGTTTCTGGTTGCCTTGAATGTTTTGCATTATGCTTAAAATCAATTTCCTCTTTGTTTCACTCAATAGCTTGGGAAAGCTAGTATTTTCATGTGAAGGCGTTGATGCTCGGTGGGGCAACCTAGAGTGCGAGCAGCATGCATGTGGTCTACAAGAGACTTCGGAAAATTTTCGCCACGTAACACGATAAAGCTAGTACTTGGTAATCAAAGAAAATTATGTAAGAACAGATGCATACAAATCAGCAGAAGAGAATTTCTTCCGAGTGTTGAAACCAGCAGCTTCCTCTTATAACATTGGTTTTCCACTCATGTTTCAGGTGGTGGAAAGTGTTATTTGTTACAATCATCCTCCTTAGTGTAAGCTTCCTCCTTTTTCATTTACTTGTATATAATAATGAATATGAATCACATGAATGATCTACTGAACACGGGTAATCATCTTATATTAAGTATCACTGACGTGTCGTATAAATTTATTGGTGGATAAACTTATGGTGGGCCTCAATATTTGAATAAGTTTAAAATCCACCAATGAATTTATATGACATAAGATGATTCCTGTATATGACACATCATAAGATGAGAATTGGTGCTCATTAGATCATTTATATATATATATCTTGGCTAATTACAAAAAAATAAAAATTTAAAAATTGCCTCTGGCTCCCCCCCTGAATAGGTTGCCAAACTGCGACAATAATTTCACCTTATAAAGGGCCACGCGTATAGGATGACTAAGCTAAGCCAAGTCAAAAGGCTCCTGACCAAATAGAGGGAGAGTGAAAGAAAAAGGTGATCAAAATGACATATCAATAACGTAAGGACTTTCTCGACTGGCCACCCCAACCCACTCCTTGCCTAGGTAAAACCGTGAAAGGTCGATTAAGGTTGTGCATTTAAGTTTTAATTTCCGTGCTTACTTGTTACAATAGTTCTCTTTTGCTATGAGGTTTAGCCTCATTGTTAGGCAATTGTGGCAGCTTTACTTCATTATCCTCCAATTTTGAGTTATTGAATTTGCTTTACTCATTTTCTGTTATATTATTTCTTGGTGGTTGGGCAGTTGAGCATCAAGGAGATACTCTCTATTTATTTATATAGAGCATTTTTAAATTTAAAGAATAAGATTTTTTATACACTCCAATCAATTTATTACAACGTAGTGACTTGTTTGGTTTAAATTATCCCCTCATTATAACATAGTTATAAGGTCAAAGTCGAATTTTAATTTTGTTAATACATTTTATAGAATCCACAAGAAAAAATTACTCTCTACCCTACGTTTTTATTTTCAATTTCAAAAATCAGATAATCTCTCTCTCCATTTACACACTATATATCTGCCAGTCTGCGACGGCTTTGGTGAGGTTGTTGCTATTCCGCCAATTGTGGCTTGGACGACGTTTGCTCCATCGCTGGATTCAAGTTTGGGGTGAAGACATTTACGTGGGGTAATTTGTAGTTGCATACACCACAGCTTGTACAGTTGTTTAGTTGCAGAGCAGTAGGAGGTCTCTTGGCTTTGGTTTGCAGGTGGGATGTGTAATATTTGCAAAATACGTTAGTGGTGGTGGTTGGAAGAATTTTGGAGCAATTAACCATTGAAATTTTAAAGATAATAAAAGTTGGATGATTATGGAATTTTCTTATTTCAGATCTGATGACCTTAATGCACAATAAATGACGAGAAAATGATTGGATTAGAGTTCCATTCTCCCCTTGTTCATATGAGTTTCGTGTTAATGCATTGCACATCACTTTTGGTTTGGTTTCAGTTGCGCGGGCCATGAAGAAGTTGAGTGGAGAACATACTATTATTTACGGTGGTAGGTGGTGATTTTTGCTTTGGTTTGGGGTTTGAGGGTGAGGGTGAGGGTGAGGGTGGAGGAGGAAGAGGAAGTGGAAGAGGATGATTTTCTTTTTAAATTCTTTTTTGGTTTTTGGTTTTTTAATAATTTATTTGGGATCCGTTTGCACCTTTTTAAAAAAAAATTTGGGAGTATGGTTTCAATTAGATTTTTATTTTGTTTTTATTTAAATAGAAGGGTATATTTATCATTTCACGACTTTTATTCAAAAATTGGATTAAAATGATAATTTTCGCAATAAAAAGGTATAAATAGAGGGGAAAATGCAAAAAATAAAATGCAATGTTAGGATGTTTTGCATAATGAAATTTATACGTAGGAATGTTTTGTGCTAATAATCTTGGAAATGCCACACTAGCTTTGGTGGAGTGATATGAAGATTGATTGTGACTAGTTAATCTGATATTTGTGACTAACAAATTGTGTCTTTGTAATTGTGACATTATGTGATTTGTGATTAATGTAGATCGTAATTATAAATTGTATATTATTATGACCATAGTCTATTTAATTGAATTATGTTACATATTGTGAAAACCTGGTTTTTAAATTTTTTCATAATTTTCTTAATTTGAATTTGTATTTTGAAATTTTTATTATTGTGTATTTTTCCCACTAGAGAAACAAAAAATTATTAGATGTTACAAAATGTGACCACCTAAGTTTATCATTTTTGAATTTGTATCTTGAATTTTTTTTCCAAACCACAATTAATAGTTACTACTAACTTATCAATTGCTCAATTTATAATTCCAGCAACTTATAATTTTCACCAAACAGACACGTACTTGTTATAATTTTATCATCTCCAATTTACCAATTACATCGACAAAGCCTATGTTTGGATTTAATTCAATTTTGTTAAGAAATTATATTTAAAATTACAATAATCACACATAATTAAAATTAAGGAATACCTACTGTTTTCACCTCTTATTTCTTTAAAAAAAGTAATTTTTTTAATAAAATGGACTAATCCAAAATTTTAAGTCAGCTACTAGGGTTTTGGGACTGCCCCCTATAAATACTAACTTTACGCTTTTCGTTCAAAACCTACAATTTATTCTGCAATTAGGGTTCCTCATACATACAATCGGCTTTTCTTTTGCGCTGAAAGAAGATGGGGCACTCTAACATCTGGAACTCTCACCCCAAGACCTACGGGCCTGGTTCCCGCACCTGGTAATCCCATCTCTAAGTTGTCATTGTTTGAGAGAATGTTTAAACGTTTTGGTGTAATTGAATGTATCTAATATAATATGCAAGGATTTTGAGGGATTTATGATGTGTTATTTTACTTTGATCCGTGGATTTTTTGAGACCGATTTGATATTTGTGTATATATCTATTGATGATTTTGGTCATCGTTGATTGTTAATTAGCCCGCAGTCTTGTGTTTTCTTTGATGAATTGTTGTAGTTAATATACCACAAGGAGGACAATAAGTGATATAAGGGCTATCAATTATAAATGGGAATTTGTCGTGCTGACTGGTAGTATTATGTGTCTTAGATGTATTAGTTGAATAGCGGTCGAGTTCGTTTGCTAATTCTAATAATTTTTCTCATATAATCTATTTTTCAGTAGATGTTCTGCCGGGATGAATACTTGTTTAAAATGCAAACATCTTGACAAATTCAGCAGATATCGTAGGAGTATGCTTGGTACTTATAAGTAGGCTAGTTTGACTAAGGGCTCGTATGGTATGACATGGCATGGCATTTGCTTATTCTTTTTGTATTAAGAGCTCTTCGAAGAAGCTAACTTAATTAGTGTTTAGAAACTAATTTCTAAAAGATTTTTGTTTTCCAAAGAGCTTTCTAATTATAAGAAGCACTTCTATAAATTTAACTGAAAAAGAAGCTCTTGGGTCTAAGCTTCTTTTGGCTTCTCAAATTCATGCCAAACGGGCCCTAATATAAGTTCTTATCTTGTGTGAAGTAGTTTCAAGATAAACTTCTGCCAAATTTCCTCCATCTATGACATTTAATAGCTTGATATTAGAATACATTGTTGTAACACTTATAACAAGTGTTTTTGCACCTACTTTGGTATTTAGTTTGGACTTGATGCCCATGTTTATACGGTCAGCTTAATATTGAGATGATGTATGTGATGCTGTGACAGTCGTGTATGCGGGAATCCCCATGGAATTATTAGGAAGTATGGGCTCATGTGCTGCAGACAGTGCTTCCGTAGCAATGCCAAGGAAATTGGCTTTATCAAGGTAAATAGTTGAGTTTTTTTAACCAATATCTCAACTATTCATATATGTTTTTTTTTATTCTGAGCTATATTTTCAGCGAGACTACGCATGGGTTCCCGAATCTTCCTCTCTGCAGAGCTTGCATTAATATAACAGTGTTTTTGCTTAAATTAGTTACACACTGGATTTTCTTGTATAGATGGAATGTTTCCATAGCAGTTATTTGTTCTTATTCGGATTATATCTTCTTCACTACGGTGACAATTTCCTGTGCATTCGTGTTTTTGCAGTATCGTTGAGCTGTGAATGTCTGGAATGCTTTTGGATCTCTACGGACGTAATTTATCTTCGCCTTTTGTTTAAAGAATGGGTGTAATGAGAGAGACTATTCTAGTTTGAGAGAGAACTCAATTTGTTTCTTGAACTCGCTTTATATTATTTATCTCTTTTGGTGAATCATGAAATTGTTTATTCAGCAGTTTTTTCATTGCACTGCTTGAATGGCTCTTTACTTTTGAGGTTCAAACACCCATATGCAGGGGCGATTGCACACAATACAAGATAACTTTTCTGTGCAGTGAAGCGAGTTGAAGATAAAATTTAACTTGTTTTGTCGTTCAGTTAGGGTACATTAACTTCTAGTTTTGATCTCCATATGCAGTGTACAAGTTCAGATCTCAGAGTATTATCAGTCATTTTTTGCTCTCCAGTTACACTTACAGAACATATAAAAATTTCCACAACGAGACAAGATGTAATGTCCTACTGAGTGACATATGAGTAGAACATAAAATTCACACATTCAGCATGTTTCCCGTCACAACTCAATTCACACATTCAGCATGTCCTACTGAGTGACATATGAGTAGAACATATGACCGAATAGCCACATGGCGGCTCCTTATTGGAGGAGGCGTTCGGTCATTTCCTATGTCAACCACTATGGTAAAGTAGCAAAATCTTATTTAAATTGTCATATGTTCACACACGACTACAAGAAGGCAAAGCTAGCAGCTGAGATACTCATCTCGTTCCTGCTGAATCTGAGATAAATCCAATGATTCTTTTATTCTTTTTAGGCTTTTCCACCCCCACAATATGCTCTTCAGATACCAATTCTTATAGGGTTTTGCTACTTTACAGGGGATGACCGAATCGCCCCTCCAATAGGAGGCCGCCATGTGGCCATTTGGTCATCCCTTGTGTCAAAGTGGATGTTAAAGTAGCAAAATTCATTCTGAAGAATCGGCAGGCCATTTTTATATTAACTAGAACTAGGTCAGAACGAGCTAAGTATCTTAGCTGCAAGCTTTGCCTTCTTGTAGTCGTGTGTGAACATACGACAATTTAAATATCAATCTCATAAACATATAACAGCGAAAATCGGCAGCTAAAAGAAAAGTCTAGCATTAGAAGCGTGACATTCGAATCAATGTACTCATTACGAATTTGCTGCAGTAATCACACAAGCCCTTAAGAACCGTGTGAAACTAAAGCATATTGCCAAAAACCTCAAGATAATCATTGAGTGAAAATAAGCTTCGAATTAATTCTTATTAAGAACTTCAAATATTTGTGGTAATTACCTTTGTGCATCTTTTCGAATGCTCGGCGTTCCCTCAAACATGGATGATAGGCTTTCAGGAGCAACTATAAAGACATTGGCCAGGCTAGAGAGAAAGGTCATGTTAGTAAATGAAGAGAAAATTCTCTATGATATATATGCTTGCGTCCTCCTTATTTCTTGGTTTAGAGGGTGTAACATGTTCAGATACAATGACTTAAATGTCCAGCGATTCGAATTTCTCATCAATTGAAGGAGCATTGAAACAGCGGACAATTTCCCCATATACTCTATTATGTCACGCTTGAGCCTTAGTCCTCCACTGTCGAAATAAAATTCAAAGTAAACATTGAGCAATCAAATAAAAGCAGCAGCAGGCAGGTAATCAGAAAGGGAGAAGGCAATTAGACAAGGCAGAAAAGGGAAGACCTTATGAGATTAACAGCTTTAACGGAATACTTTCACATTGAAGGGGAAGAGAAGGATAAAAAGGCAAATTTGTTTTTCTTCAAGTTTAAAGAGTTCATTTATCTTTGGGAAAATTGTAGCAATGGTCCCAAACCTTTGGAATTTAGTAGACTTTACTCTAACCTTCAGTTTATGCTAACGGAGGTCCCAAATTTTTGAAAATTTTGCAGCTGGAGTCCAAATGGATGAATTCATCTATTTTCCGTTAGTTGATCAAAAATAATAATTTTGACCGTATTTTAACAATTTTAAAGGAGTAGAATGAAAACTTTACATTTTCCTATTATAAACAATTAAATTATTAACCGTACTTGAGGAGAGGCCCAAGAGGATGTCGCCTCAGACTCGGCTCTTTAGGGGGCCCAAAAATAAATTTGTTTCCTTTATTTTTTATTTTTTTAAAACCTACTAATTACGTTCAAAACTTCCAATAATTTGTCATGCTAAATCAAAACTTAGACCCTCCTGTTAAATTCACAACTTCTCCAAAATTTGACCCATATATACTTGACATTCACTCTTACTCCAAACAATGAAACTTCTTCATTAATGATATCGTGAATCAGGTAACAATATTATATACATTTAAAGTTAAATTGCTTGATTTTTTTGCTTATTTGCCCATTCTATTTTATATATATGTATATGATTGCAGCGAAAATTAATTGATTGTTAGTATATCTGAATTTTTATTAGTTTTTGATGACTTTTACAGATGTCACAATTTTTAGATTAATTTTTTTTTATGAAATAAAGCATTTTAATGGATTTCTATTAGTTTCTGCATTGCTTTTTCCTTTTTCTTTTTTTTTTTTCCTTTTTTTTTTGTTTTTGTAAAACTCTATATTTTATGATTATGTGAAAAACAGAGAGTCACTGAGGGTTGAGAGTTTGGAAAATTATATAAATCAATTGTTTTATTGTTCATACAAGTATTTTCAATAATGGGTTTGTTCGTGGGATTATTTGCTTCGCTTAGTTGGATTTGTATTGCTCTATTAATTGGCCTCTGTTTTGGTGCCGAATGTGAGTGTGGTGATTTTGAGGGTACTACAGGGTTTGGATTAGAAATACTTATTTCATTGTGTAACTACATCAATATTGCTGCCAATTTGAGTGCACTTTACACCCCTTTCTTGTGTCAAAATTTTCACATGCTTTCTCAATGTAAGATCCGCTAAAATCTTCACAAAACTTGTATAGTTTCAGCCCAATCATTAAAAGGCGCGAGTTCTAGAAAATTTTATTTTGGCTTTCTTTGAGTGATTTTTCTTAAAGCTTGAGGATGGTATATATGGATTCAATTGCATTTGTATCGAAATGGTTGACAAAAGAGGTTGATCGAACACTCACAATGAGAGGAGCCCACTTTTTTTTTTTTGGGAATTTTTCATTCACCCAAGGGTCCGCACGCATGTGACAGATTGTCAACCTCTTCTATCAACCATTTACTGTACAAATGGAAAAATCCCATCCTTTTTGGATGCTAGCACACTATCAAGGAAGTAGGACAGTCCCAGGACTTAACCTCCCTCATATGCAACGATATTCGAGTTACACAGTACCTGGACTAAAATTGACATGACATCATTTGGAGAAGGAAATAAGGCTGTTATGGTAGATTGCTGCTTCTTTCCGCACAGTATCTGCAAGCCAGTCATAATTAATGAAAGGAACATTTCAAAGCCAACACGTTCCACTGGATCAGTGGAGGCATTCAAACCTGTAATTTCTTTATACAATGATGAAAGCCCACGCTTAACATTGCTAGGACTAGGTTGAGAACCACAGTAGAATTCAGAGACGACACTGTTTGTGTAAAGACAAACAATTAAACCATTTTGCTAGAAAAAAATTGACACTTTTATTGACATTCTCTCACATTGTAGTGGGACCCACGTGGGATCGTGGCTACAAAGAAAATTATGGCCACATGACACCTTAGTTAATTACAAAGCACAACGGCCTGTGCATAGAATTAAAATGACCCGGTCATTCTGGTTTGATGCAAAACCCGTTAATCCGGTTTTGGTTCCATACGTGCATTTGATACTTACGAGTTAGAGTTGAACGTGCATTGCACATTATTCTGAAATACTTTATAAGTGCTGTAAAAGTAATATTTGATACTAATTTATTAGGAGGATTTGATGAGTTTCGAACGAACTAAAAAAAATAAAATTTAGGATAAATATTTAAGAGAATAAAATTGTGCTATCAAAACTTAACTTCTATGATTCAGATTTGTCGTGATACGATATTGACATGACTCGGTTAAAATAAATATTGATAGTCATTCCCATTTTTACTGCCAAAGGCATGGGTGATTTTTACCGCCCACCACCTGGATGGCATTGGATGGAGTTGGTGAGGAACTTGGGGATATAAATGGGTCGAGCCTTCGTCGACTTGATGGCTCAAGACGAGCAATCGACCGAGCTCAACTCGTGGAATGAGCTGGCTTGCTCTTCTTGAACTCGTGGATTGCCTTATTTCATGACACAATTTTTACTTATTTTATTATTTTTCTTAAAAGAAATTAGAAAAAAGAGCCGACTCGTGGACTAGCTCATGTCCACACAAGCCAAAGGATCGAGCCAAACATTATTTGTGACCCAAGTTGAGCTCGATTAGCATGCCGGCTTGACACATTTAAAATATCCTAATTCTCCATTTATCTTAAGTATTTTTTTTTTTTCAATTAAGGCTTAAATTTAAAAACATAAAAATGTACCACTTGTCAAGTGTTGCTTGTTTGATCAACCAAAATAGAGTTAATACCCTAAATAGTCATCAAATTTTGTCAAAAGTTCTCAAGTTTGAACTTCAAAACTTCTCTAAATAGTCATTGAACTTTGCAAAAAGTTCCTAAGGGGTCACTGAATTCCAAAATTTCCCTAAATAGTTACTTAACTTAGACAAAATTTCCCAAAAGGTCATCGAACTTTGCAAATTGGGATCCCATACATCAATTATTTAGTGACCATCTAAAAACTTTTTGCAAAATTGAGTGACTATCTAAAAAATTTCTGACAAAGTTCGGTGATTATTTAGAAAAGTTCTGAAGTTCAAGACCTCCTAAGAACTTTTTGCAAAGTTCAATGACTATTTAAGAAAATTTTGAAGTTCGATGACCTCTTTGGAACTTTTGACAAAGTTTGGTAACTATTTAGGGTATTAACCCACCAAAATATCATCAAACTATTCCAATGGACAGCAAAACACCGAAATGAAGTGATTTTTACATCAATTCCAGTTGGCTGCTACCTGATAACAACTGCCCAAATACATAGCTCTTCAAGAGACTTCTCTTTTTTTCCCCTTCAGTGCATGAAAGATAAAGACAGCTATTCTATGCTATATTTTTGCTCAAGTTTACTTAATGCTGATTTAAATTGCATCCTCTGAATTCTTCATATTAAGATACAGAATGCCTCCCACTTCTCGAGGGTGTATACTTCATTTCTTCAAGATTGTTCGACGAACCAGGGCTCTCGGTTGAATCCGAGCCACTGTTTTCACCCTGGCCAGCTTTTCTCGACCAAATTTTCGAAAAGATTTTCTTCGACATCATCAAACCTTTCATTTTACTAATGTTAGCCTTGTCAGCATTTCTCTCATGAACTACTCCATTTCCTAATCTTAAAGCTGCCAGCTCGCCTCTCAAAGCGCGAAGATCTTCAGCTGACGCTACGGCGTCCCAATCTTCGTCTGTATTCGCTGTTGTGGATCTCGAGCTCCCATTTGAGCCACAGTTAAGGTCTTTAATAGCTTTAGGGAGATCAGGAGTGCTGCTGCCAGACGATGCTGCTGCCCGGACTTGTTCGAAATATAGTACCTGTACCACTACACGCATAGGAAGTCTCTCATTTTGGACTGCGTGCATGCATGCATCTGCCGAGAGCTTCTTGCAGTCCATCAGCTTGCATAATCTCTTTCTTTCATTCTTGTTGATCCCCGGGTGCTCCTACAACAAAACCGCAGATTAGTTAAATTGACAAAGCATTGATCAAATCGCAGCCACTATTTATTCATATCCATATCCTTTTCCTGTCAAAATTTTGTTTCAGTTAATGCACCTCGTTTTGCCACTCATGTACAGAAAATAAAAAGGAGCTTTCTTTCTTCCCAACTCAATAGAGAAAAAATTCAATTTTGGATAGACAACTTTAAATTAAAAATGATTCCAATCAATGTCAGGAAGATATGCTAATACTAGTATTGTTTCTTCAGGAAAAGGAGCATAAGTTTCTTGCCAGTTAGGAAGATACCTTTTGCTTAGACAAATTGGCGCTAAATGTATGATGCAATATTCTTGGAAAAATGTACAAAAAACCTAAAGAGAATGCTACCTTGAGATATGTATCAATTGCTCGATACAGGCCATCGTGTGCAGGTCGAGAAAAGCTAGAAACCATCTCTGCAAGATCGATGAAACACGACAAAGGAAGATTGGGATCCTTCGCAACCTCAGCAAGGTAACCATCAACTACCTTTACCACCATTAGCTTTGAAGCTTCTGACAAAATCCCCGGCTTTCTAATCTCCCGACTTTCATTGTCATTTTCCATTTCAGTTTCAGCATCTTGGTCTTGTATCATGAATTCTTCGACTATTTTCTGAACTATATCGACATCATACATGGTTACTTCTCCATCACGAGCTAGAATTAACAGATCATTCACGGATGCCTCCTCCAGTTGCTGCCCTATTCTTTTTACAAGTTCTCCCTTCACCATCTCTCCTGAGTCAACTGAAACAGCTGCTTTCAACAACTTCAGCAAGAAACTACACGAAACACTGCCTTTTTCTGTAGGTAAAAGACACACAATTGTATCCAATACCATGCGGAACTTCGAAACATCATCGACCTGTACTACGCCCTTTGTAGAGCCTGGGAAGCTTCTATAAGCATAAGCTTTCAAAGATTCTCCAATCACTTCATTTGATATTGTCCCCTTGCCTTTAATGTTAACAATAACTCTCTCATACAAATCTATTTCGAGCTCACACAAGTCCTCCACCCACCAATCGTTTGGCACCATTCGGCTTCTGAGACCATTCCACGAGGGATTATCTCCATTTTCCTCCCGGATTTTTTTTCGATTATAGGTATAGGACCAGTCTACTTTGGAAACATCGGCAGAGGCCTTGGAAGCAATAGCATCAATGCAGTGACTGATTAACTTCAGTTCCTCGGACAAAGGTAGCAGAAACTTTGTTGTCTGAAGAGCCATAATCGAATCCTTCCAGCTTCGGAAAATGCTAGAGTTCAAGAAAACATCAACTTTGTAGATAAGGTTCCCTTTCTCAATCGTCTCGTGCATTTCGAGATATTCTGCTGCACAACGTGCAGCAACAACATTATGAGCGTTGAGAGTGACGATCATTCCATAACAAAACTTTGCACATATTTCAAAGGCATTTGAACCGCCCGGAACGTCATGAATGTGGACCTCGTCACCATTTCCTTCATTGGAAGACGAAACCAACTTCTGTAAGCGTGCACTTTTAGACAAAAGGGGAAACTGCAAAAAACCCGATATTAGGAGAAAATTGTTATTTCGGAATGAATTCACGTTTAATGTACCACAAATGCTAAGAATGTCAAGTAGGTTAAAAAGACATTTGAGTGAATATAATTTCAGACTTTAAATGATACATAGAGCTTGTTTGGCTGTGCTTGACAGTTACTTGTCTAGAAAGTAAGACTAGCAGCTGGAAAGATGCAGGGAGCTGTTCAGCTAATAATTCGATGCCTCATGCTTCACAATAAGTGGTACTTGAGACATAAGAAAGAACATCAATATTTACATTTCTAAATCTATTAAGTGTGTTATTGTATCCATGTAAGATCATTTTTAGCAATATAAATGTTAATGCTTCAGTAAAGTTAAACAAGCACCCGCATGCTCGCTTATCACAGATGTCAATAGGCTCAACAAGAAAAAATAACTAAAATGTGCCATAAAAGGAAAAAAAAAACTTGAAACGATAATTTTTGTCACAAAAGTATTATTAAGAACTTCGTACCTTGTGGAGATAAAATTTCACATCCCCTACATTAACAACAAAGTCCGTTGCCAACTCTGTAGCCACATATCTGCACATGAAATTTGAGATTTTTTTATACTGTTAACATCATTTAATAAATAGAAGTGGAAACTTATGTTACTTTAAAAATTCTAAAGCAAACAAATTGCCAATTCGATATGTTAACTAAAGCCAGGGGTTTTCATTAGCTGCTATAGTGATATGTAAATGTTGCTTCAAAAACACGAAATTAATTTTGTCAAGAGACTTCTAATATCGTACACCTGATATTATTAAAGACATCATCATCATTCCAAAATTTTACATCATTCCACATCTAGAACCTAGATCACTCGAAATACATTAGAGAAATTCAATTTTTTATCTTTTTCCGTTCAAGGATGGGAGGCATCAAAAGGAAAATCAAGAATCATCCAATCCATTTCAGCTTCCTGCACATTGGTAAGCCTATTATCCAAAATGGCTATTAAGAAGCACCAAAATAATTGACACCAATAAAACATATATGAACAGAGAGAACTTTATGGGAGAGTCGAGAGCGTGAACATAATAAGTATCTTTTCGTTTTTCTCCTCAACTAAAAGCAAAATTCTCTCTCGTGGGCAACATGTAATTTACGAAAGATAGCTTAAAAAAGAACATATTTTTTTTGAAATGGAATTTATTTGTTGCACATCGCATAATATAAATAGGAGAGTTCGATTGCATCCGAACTGGCATCAACAAATAGTCAAAACACAGTCCAAAATAGCCCTTCTGTAAAGGTGACCAATGATGAGAAGCTCAGTTAAAATGTAAACTTTTATGAGCAAGAAAATTGTCTGGGATGAGTAACTCGTCAAGAACCAATCCATGTTAGTGTGGAAGTAGAAAAAAGTTCGATAATTTTTTTTTCTTATAATATATATTTTCAAGTTCTAAAAGAGCATCCAAGGCTTGAAACCTCCACAAAGAGCTCCAAGCAAACGAAGAATGGAAGTGGGTTACCTATACTAACAAAAACAGTTGGGACTTGGGAGATGGAAAAGTTTTTAACATATATTGAGCAATCGGCCAATTTCAGAAAAACACATCTAATTAAACAAAATCAGTCAAAAGCACCAGCTATTGCAGATATACTGAGAAAATAGATGAAAGATTTTCTCACCTGATTTTCCCATCAGTCTGTAAGGAATCCGGCTTGGATCCAAGTTTCATAAACTTCATCCTGGCAGGTTAAAGATCAATTTATCACCCAATACTCCAAAACTAAACTTCCAAACTACTCTACTAATCAAGATAAAACGTATTACACCAGATCAATTTGGGGACATCCCCAATGATCAGACAAAACCTAATTCGAGGAGAGGAGTCCTA
The DNA here is from genome assembly GCA_903798255.1 of Fraxinus quadrangulata. Lineage (NCBI taxonomy): Eukaryota > Viridiplantae > Streptophyta > Magnoliopsida > Lamiales > Oleaceae > Fraxinus > Fraxinus quadrangulata. Next base: position 17,048 of record CAIGRB010008469.1, read on the forward strand.
TAAATGGCAAACTGAGAAGTTTGAGGAGTGGGGACCAAATTTCTTGATATGGCTAATTTATGAACTTCAAGGGGAAGGCAAGGGAATCTCAAAGGGGTGGACACATGCTTCGTATGACCGAATCTTGACAGGCAGGAGGGATTTCCAGGGGGAGATAGAAAATGGAGAAATAGGGTTATGCAAATTTTTAGCTTAAAGAAACTTAAGTGGGAAGAGAGCCAAAGAAAAGGTTGTTTCCTTGGTCAGTGGCAAAGCCCACGGACTCCGGGGGCACCCAGTCAACACAGGAGACATAAACAACAGACTCTTCACACTAAATTATTCACAAATACAGATGACACTTCTTCTACCATTAATTTTACTCTGTTTCTTTAATGGCTTTGTCTTCTAGACAAATAAATTATAACTGTAGATTCGCATAACCAGAAATGCCCCAAATGCTCTTAAAGCTTCAAGTTTCTTCGTAAACAAATCAGAGATCTGCCAACATGTGCAATTACTATTTTAAAAAGTTTAGTTTGAAAGACGTGCCACGGAAAAAAGCATCTTGGAAACAGTTGAATCAACCACCAAAATGGTAGACAACAAGAATCTCCCACTTTAGGGTTTTTGCCAATGCTGAGGAATAAATGAGAAGATCACGCAACATACAGGTAAATAAAATGCCATGATGTTGCTCATACACAATCAAACATCAGCAAACAACAAAATCTGAGGTACAAAAGAGAATCGTCTCAGAAATATCAAAGAAATCTTCTCACGGGTAAAACTACAAACGCATGGCCTTCATTATATGATGTAAAACCTGCAAATTAAAGAAAGTAAAGGGGAAATGTGTTAGTGATCAGCAAACACAACCCATAAATCATTCTCCGTGTAAACCCCGAACAGAACCCAAGACTTACTATTTACATAAACCCAAGAAATATCAACCCAAATTTGTGATGCCAGAGTTCATTCAACAACTCTTTTTGAAAGAATGAGACAGTATAAAAAGAAAAGAAAAGAAAAGAAATCTATCCTACACAGGCCTTCAGTGCAAAAGAAATTCTTAGCACTAAAACCAAAAAGAAAGGAATCAAGAAAATGTGTGTGAAGTCATATTCTGCACAATAAAATACCCCCTCAAAAAGCCAAGATTTGCTGCTATTTGCTTACCAGTTCTGTTACAAACAGCAACCCAACTTTTTTTTCAAAGTTAAAACCCCGTTAAAATTTGTTGTTTGTGTCTTGAGGTACAATTTTTCCTTCTTTTTTTTTTTATTTGATGAAGTCCTATTCTACGCTTGAGGAAGTACTTGAGATTTGAAGTGGTGGGGATTGAGATTAAGACAGGCAATTTGCTATGTTATGCACGCCACACTGACACTCAGCTTTCTTGCTCCCTCTTTAGCGTCAAGTGCCTTTGGTCCTTATAGTGAAATTGACCCATTTCGTCCTGTCTTCGTTAGCCTGTGGAAATTCAACAAAAAGTGAGAAATAAAATTGACTCGTCTAATAATTTCCTTTTCTCAATTTGGAGTTATTTGCAACAGTTAACACAGTATTATAAACTTGACACCTTGAAAGATTTGACTTTGATGAACTTCATAGCCATTCCTATTACTTAGAACTTGTTAGAGCATCAATTTTTTTTGTCAAAAAAATGTATTTTAGGATAGTAATTTGATAGAGAATGTATTATTAAAAAATAAAGAAATTTTTTTTAGTTTACGTATAATATTATTTTATTGAACAATATGTAGTATAAAATAAGATAAAAAAATATATTTTGAAAATAATGAAGATCAAACAAGGGCTTAATATTTATTGTTTAGCTCTTTAATTTTGTAAAATCAGAAAAGATTATTAAATTGAGGTTCTGTTTAATATTTGTAAAATAAACATTATTTGGAGCTTGTTTGAGCTCTAGCCAAAAATATATTTTGGAACAGTGATTTGACAGAGAATGTCAATGTGTGGTTAAAAAATAAGAAAAAAATTTGAATTTGCGTGTAATATTATTTTATTAAAAATGTGTGATTAAAAATAAAAGAAAAAATATATATTTTGAAAAAAAATGAGAAACAAACACACTTTTGTTGACACACAAAAATGATGTCCAATTAAGTGGTCTAGATAGAGAAGTCTAATTAGGGGATTCGAAGGTTGGGTCCATACAAAATCATGTAAAAAGTTCAAGACGGAATCATGTAGTGGAAGCTCATCATCGCCCAAGCTTGCGAAACGCTAAAAGATCTGGGCGAACCCATCAACGCCCAAACTCACGGAACGCC
>CAIGRB010008474.1:0-29719 GCA_903798255.1 Fraxinus quadrangulata
GATTGTTTCCAACAATATCCAACATTTATATGTGAACAATAATTAAATTCTTGCAAAAAAAAAAAAAATCATTAATTGGTGATCCTAATGTCAAAATATATATTTTGAAATGCCTCTTACAAAACCCATCAATGACTATCACACGTTTATATATTCTTTTGAAATGCCTCTTACAAAACCCATTGCTCTTACAGAATCCATCAATGACTATCACACGTTTATCAGTTCCAATTGATAAACTGACACGTTTTCTTTAATTGATTACTATGTATAGATTGAATCACTATACTGTGCATATTTCAAATTTTGTATTCATTTTGCATGCTATAATTGATCACAACGTAAAATATATTAGTTGTACATACTTAACTGATATGTTTACTTTGTTGTTACTCGCGAAAAAAGTACAACATTATACTATTTTGAAAGAATACTATATGATCATAAAGAGCATGACATTATAATTCAATATTACAGAAGAATGTTGACATATTACTCTAGTAAAAGCATACTTTTATATTATTAATTACTGGAAGAATAATCATTTGTTGTTTTAAAACGATACACGATGAAGATATTTAAATATTCCAAAAGAATATTTCAGAATTGTTTGAATCAATTTATACAAATTAATATTCTAAAAGAATAATGTGTTGCTTTGAAAGTAGCACAATTCTATAATTATTAATATTATTGAAAAACATTCCGTTGTTATTTTTGAAGAATCACATATTTATACACTTCAATGTAATTCTTGTATTAATCCCGAAAAATTATTAAATTGCTTCTAAAGAAGCAAAAGTTTATTTATATTAATATTCCAGGATAATATTATTTTGATACTTTGAAAGAGCAAATGCTACAATATGTGGTAAAATAAATTTTACTATTTATAATAATTTATTTTCTACTAAATTAAAGAAAAACACACTGAAGAGGTGTTTGAGCATCATTCTTTTTGAAAAATGTATTTTGGAATAGTAAATTGATGGAAAATGTGTGGTTAAAAAAAAGAAATTTTTTTGATTTACGTGTAATATTATTTTAATAAATAATGTGGTTGAAAAAAAGAAAGAGAAAAATGTATTTAAAAAAAAAGAAATAAAAAAAAGGCCTAAGTTTTTAAAGTGTAAGTCATGATTGACACTATACAGATATTGGTATAATTTAAAACTTCAAATACTATATTGAACTAGAATTTCAATTGTTGAATGTATTATTGTTTTACATGACCAGTTGACCTATAATTGAATTAATAATGATGGGAAATTGAGAATCCAAATGAACATTTAACAAAGAACATAATATTCTTCAATCCAATAAATTCGTATGTGATATTTGCTCTCTTTTATTGAAAGTTGATAGTTAATCATCACTAGCTAAAATAAGGGCTGAATTATTTATATTTCTGAAAATTAATTAAGGTGATATATGGGGTCTCGTACCCTCCATATTGACCATCTAAATATTATTTTTATCTAATAAATATCTACTTGATGATTGCATAATATTTATAATTTAAAGTTTGCGAAATTATTGTTAAAAATTTAAATAATGAGCATAATTTTCAGATTGTACGATGAAAACGATGTGTCTTTTTAATGCTAGTGAGCCTAAAACTTAACATTTTAATAAATGTTAGTTGAGATTATGAAAGATGGTTTAACATGATTGTTTGTTAAACGAGTTCAATTAATTTCTAAATAATTACTATTGAGAACAAAGTGATTCCCAACTATGTCTAAGAAATGTTATTAGCATTATGCCAAAGTCAAGATTTTCCCTGCTATATTTGGTTTATGGTCAAATCCTAATTTTTTAATCTAATTATTTTAATAATGCAATATATGATCAATTAAACCACCACAACGCATTAAGATGGAAAGTAAGAATACTAAGAATAGATGCATAGTTTTGAACTCGTCTACAATATTTCAAACCCTAACGGGTGATATTTGATAGCGCAGTTTGCTGATTATCAATTTGACGGAATAATTCTCTCAGTATTAGAAGGAGAAATTAAGAAACTGAAAATAATACTTAAATGCATTGTTATATTATCAAAATTCTCCTAAAGGACAATTCGAATCAAAAGTTCGAAAGATAATTCATTTAGATACATTTACTAATCAAATAGATCAATAATATTTCACACAAACTTTAAATGCTCCAAATCAAATTGAATTCCTATGAGGACAATTCATTAGCATTATATTTGATATATTCAAGGTACGCCTGATGCATGAATACATTTAATTCTAATACACAAATTTCCAAAAGAAAATGGAACAAATCAGAAAGATGTCCCATTTAGGATGCGTATCCTCTTAATGAACACATAGATATAACTAATTATAAAATTTTACAAGAAGTTCAAATACTTGAAATATTAGAAGTTGAGATTTCTCAATAAATTATGTCATTATGGAAAAGAAATAGAATTGAAAAATAAAAAGTGAGGACAAAAAATGCACTGTTCATTTATGAAGATATTTTCTCTTTCCCATTATCAAAAATATCTCCTTTTCTACTATTTCTATTTCCTTTCACGCAACTGTTTGACTTTCCATCACCGTAATATCTTCTCTCTTTCATGCTATCAGAAATTTTTCATACTAACCTTAATTTTCTCTCTCTTGATAGTAGAAAAGAGGCTAAAGAAAAATATGGCCAAATTGAATCAATGTCAATACTGTCGTTTCTTCATCTTGCTGTGATTTGCAGCGGCTTTTCTTCATCCTCTAGTGCTTATGGCTATACTACGAGTGATTCTTGTGGCTGTGGTAGTTGGGGTCAAGAGGTTTAAGGTCTTGGTAGTCCGGCTGAGTTTGTAAGGTTGGGGACAAAATCTGTTAGTACCTATCTTCTTTAAAGCATTATGTTTGGTTGTATAAAATAAGTTAAAAGCTCAGGAAAAGTTTTGAAAGTTCACTTATAAACAATTTAACAATAAGTGTAATTTACTTTTAAGCTCACTTCAACGATGGTTTATGCAGGATTTACATACTCAGCACCATAGGAAAGCGTCGTGGAGCTATAGAGCCGAGAGAAATTTCAATCGTGAGATCTTTCAAACCCTATAAAGATGTACACGAACTGTGTAAATGAAATTCCATGTGAGGGTTGTGATGCCAGTCCAACCCAATGAGGCAATGACGAAACCTGGCCTTCGACCCAATTGCTATTGCCAATAAAACAAATTGAAGTAACCCAATGAAACCCGAAGCCCAACATTCAGTCCAGTGAAAACATGTTTGGTAAATACTACTTGGTTGTTTTGCCTTATATTAAAAGTGTCAGTTTCTCTGGACCGTTAGATCATCAGCTGCCCATCTCGATATATTCCTTAGTGGTAATATGAAAATGTAAGAAAATTATTGTGTGCTTACTGGCTTCTGTTCTTCGAGGGTTCTCTAAAGTCTTTTGTGTTCTCTTTCATCTTCTCATTCTGATTTTGAGTTATCTTTAATTTGGTTTTAAGAGTGGTATTTCCTTGTAAAATCTGGTGACATTGTAAATCATTTAGAAGGTAATGGTGAGCTCTTATGGTCCATAGAAGAAGCTGTACGTTTCTGTGATTGTAAGGGTTTTTGGATAAATTTGAGTTTCACGGTGTTAATACATAAGGATACAGTATTCTGAGCATTTGATTGATGATACTTTGGTGTCTAGTGGTTTTGATGTGAAGGTCTGTAATAGGTTGCATAGATCTGTATTTTTTGTACTTTGGTTTGTATAATAGTGGTATCAAAGCATCTCTTTGTTGTTCTTGGGGCTTCGATCGAAGTTTGGACACTGGAAAATTAATTTTCAGTGTTCTTCCTTTTGATCGCTTGAAAGGTGTGAAACCCTAGATCTAGATTCGTTTCGATTTGGGGATTATACTTACAGATCCGTAGTTTGGTTGTGAAAATTGATACGATGCTCGTGATTTTTTTGTTCAACCTAAATAAGGAACCCTATAATTTGGGATTTCTTTGGTTCTTGGTCTTCTGGTGGAGCACCATACCTCTGTTGTGACATCCGGTCCTCCCCATTGCACTGTATTTAGCCCATTAGTGGTTAATCTTGAACCACCCATCTGGTTCTAAAACTAAAATTCCCACCTCCTATATCTACATATTCATATTTTTTGCTTAATTTTTGTATTCATTCTGGTGTTCAAATTGAGCCTTGACTTGAGAACATGAGTATCACGGAATCCTAGTAAATTTGGTCATTTTTGGGGTGACTAATATTGGTTCCCTTATTTATTTTTTGAAATATTGTTACGCCCATTGTTGTTTCATATCTTGATTCTGTACTGTGTTATCTTTGGAATAGTTTTGTCATTGAAAATAACAGTGATATATTTTCTTGGTTACTATTTATTTTCTGTGATCTTGATCTCCTATTTTTTGTGAAGATCAAAATCTCCTGTTTTTCAAAAGTGTATCTGTTTTCTAGTTTTAAAATTTCTCTTGAAATATTTTGTGTTATTTCTTAACAATAAAACATGACAAATATTACTTTTGAACTTTGTTTTTTTATGGAAAATGGGATTTTTCCATTTGACAACAAAAAATGAAAGGAGTTTTAATTCAACAAAAAGTTTCTAAAGCAATATCACGAGAATTTCTTAAAACTATGACAGCTGATCAGAAGAATGAAGCTGATGAACTTGCTTATGCCTTTATTATTTTGCATTTATCCGATCAAGTTTTGAGGAAAGTTCTGCTAAGGCTTTATGGGATGAATTAGAGAAACTCTACTTGTTAAGTCTTTACGAAAAAAGTTGTTTCTGTTGAAGAGCTTTTTTAGCTTTTGGTTAGACTCATCTAAGGACTTGGATGATAATATTGACATCTTTAATAAGTTGGTTCAAGATGTCACCAATACTGGTGATAAAGTTTCTGAGGAATATATGGTTGTTGTGTTACTTAATGCCATTCCTAAAACTTATAAGGAAGTTAAAGTTGGTATAAAATATGGTAGAGATACCCTTACACCTGAGATAGTTATAAACTCTTTAAGGAGTAAAGAACTTGAACTTAAGACTGAGAAAGGTAATGGTGGGTTTGAAAACATATTTTTAGGTGAAGTACCCAAAGCAGGTTTAGTGGTAATCAGGAAATTCTAGTAATAGGGAAAAATATAATAAAAGGAAATTCAAAAGTAGGGGCAGGTCTAAGTCAAAGACAAGAAATAAAAAAATGCTATGGATGTGGGAATACTTGGCATTTTATCAAAGATTATTATAAGAAGAAAAATGAATAGAAAAATAAAGGTATTGATGAAGGAAATGTAGTATAAACTTCTGATTCTACTACTGTAGATGTATATGTTGTGACTGAACAAAATTCTGATCATATCTCTACCAATGTTGTTGATGAAGGAAATCAGATTCAAGAATGGATCTTGGATTCTGGCTGTTCCTTCCATATGACTCTGAAGAGGAATTATTTAGACTATTTTAAGGAACTTAGTGGTGGAGAAGTAGTCCTGGGAAATTATATTGCTTGCAAGGTTGAAGGGATTGAGAATGTAAGATTGAAATTTGATAATGGATATATCTATACCCTTAAAAGGGTAAGATATGTTCCTGAATTGAACGGGAACCTAATTTCAAAAATCTGAATGATGTAGGTCTACGGGGTAAGATTGGAGATGGCTTATTAAAGGTGTTGAAATGATCTCTTGTTATGTTTGAAGGGGTTAAAAGAAATGAGATTTATGTGATCAAGGCTAGTATAGTGGTTGATCACATTACTGAGTCTTCCAGTACTAAACTTGATGCCACTCTAAAATGGTACAAAAGATTAGCTTATGTGGGTGAAAAAGGCCTGCATATCCTTTATAAGAAAGGAGTTTTTGGAAAGGACTTTATATCTAATGTTTCCTTTTGTGAAAATTGCACTTGAGGCTAGCTGCATAGGTTGCACTTTAACACTGGAAATCATAAGTCTACATTTGTCCTTGAATATATACACTCAAATTTATGGGGACTTTCATCTACTATCACTCAAGGAGGAAATATATATTCTCTGTCCTTGATTGATGATTATTCTAGGAAGGTTTGAATTTTTTTGTTGAAACATAAATCTGAAACCTTCGAGGAATTTAAGACTTGGAAAGTTATGATAGAGAATCAAACTGGGAAGAAAATTAAAATATTTGGGATTGATAATAGTCTAGAGTTTTGCAATACTGAGTTTGATCAATTTTGCAATGAAACTGGGATTAAAAGACATAGGACAACTCCATATACTCCACAGCAAAATGTAGTGGTTGAGAGGATAAAACTAAGATCTTATGGGGTGAAGCTTTAATGACAGCTTCTTATATTTTTAATAGAACTACTTCAAGTGCTCTGGGCGATAAAACACTTGAAGAGCAGTGGACTGGAAATGTTTCAAATTATTCTCATCTGAAAATCTTTGGATGTGCTGCCTATTCTCCTTAGAATATAGGAAAATTAGAGCCTATGGCTCAAAAATGTGTTTTTTGTTTTGGATATCCTGATGGGGTTAAAGGGTGTAGGCTATGGAATAAAGAGTCTAAAGGTTTTAAGATTATCACAAGTAGGGATATTACTTTTGATGAATCTAATATGTCATGTTTAAGAGATAATGAACCTAATAGACTACCTGAAGTGAAAGGAGGAAGTGGAACCAAGCTACAGGTGGAGTTTGGATTTCCATCTGATCCTGTTGAAAATGAACAAGTGGAGGATGAAGCTGGAAACACTTTTGACCCTCAAAATGTTGAGGGGGGGGGTGTTCAAGGAGATATTGAAGAACATGTTGGTGATTTGACTGATTACCAGTTAAAAAAAGATAGAATCATGAGAGAAATAAGAGAGTAAGGTATAGAGATTACTTGTCACTTGTTGTTCTGTCTTATCAAGATCTTGTCTTGAAAGAACATAAATCTTATGAAATGGCTATATGCAGCCAGCAATCTAAGAATTGGCAGGCTGCTATGAAAGATAAAATGGACTCCTTAATGAAAAATAGAACTTGGACTTTAGTTCTTAAACATGCAGGTAAGGCACTTGTTGATTGCAAGTAGATATTTAGTATTAAGGAGGGAAATATTGAGAAGATGCCTGTAAGATTTAAGGCTAGGCTTGTTGCTAAGGGTTTTACACAAAAAGATGACATAGATTATAATGAGATTTTTTCTTCTGTAGTTAAGTATACTACAATTATAGTTATGTTGGCTCTTATTGCTCATTATGATTTTGAATTTAAACAAATTGATGTAAAAACTGCATTTTTACATGGTAATCTAGATGGAGTGATTTATATGAAACAACCTCCTAGTTTTATTGATAAATCTAAAGTTGAGCATGTTTGTTTGTTAAAATGATTATTATATGACTTGAAACAATCTCCAAGACAGCGGTACAAAAAATTAGATAATTTTGTATCTACTGTTGGTTTTATAAGAATTGAATTTGATCACTGTTTATATTTTAAGAAAAATAATGTAAATGCTATTGTAGCTTTTAGACTCTTATATGTGGATGATATGCTTCTGATTGGTCAGAACATGCATGCTATAAATAACATAAAGAGATCTTTGAGTACTGAATTTGAAATGAAAGATTTAGGTCATGCTAAGGAAATTTTAGGCATGGAAATAACTAGAAAAGGCATAACGGGTTATTAACTTTAAAACAAACTGTCTATGTGGAAAAATTGTTGACTAGATTTGCTATGCATAACTCAAAACCTGTTACTCTTCCTTTGGCCAGCCATTGTAAGCTAAGTAATGATCAATGTCCAATAGATGAATCAGATGTTAAAAATAGGGAAATAATTCCCTGTGCAAATGTTATAGGATCAGTTATGTATTCTATGGTCTGTACAAGACTCGATGTAGCTCATTCTATTAGTACACTTAGCAAATTTATGGCTAACCCAGCATTTGAACATTGGGTTGCTTTCAAATGCTTGTTGAGATATTTGAAGGGATCTTCACACTTAGGCTTATGTTTTAGTGCCTATAATGAAGTTGTAGTGCTAAAAGGATTTGTAGATTCAGATTATGCTGGAAATAAGGACAATACGAAATATATGGAACATGTATTAGTTGGAAATCTCAACTTCAACCTATTGTAGCTCTATCCACAACTGAGGCTGAATATGTTGCTGCAACTTAGGCTATAAAAGAATATTTGTGGCTTAAGAGTTTATTATTTAAAATTAATGAACTATGTAATCTTTTTATTATATATCAGACAGTCAAAGTGCTATACATTTGTGTAAAAATACAGTTTATCATGAAAGAACCAAACATATTGATGTTAAATTGCATTTTATTACAGATATAGATTCTAAAGAGGTTTTATTTCTTGAAAAAATTGCTACTCAATTTAATCCAACTGATATGGGTACTAAGGTACTCCCTCTAAACAAGTTTTATTCTTGTCTGCAAATATTAAATATTGATACTGGTTAATTTTGAACTGGTGCAAGTACTAATCTTGATGCTGGGTGGAAGGTTCATGGAAGTTGTGGCCATCTAGTAGTTGACTTGAATAGTGCAATAAGCTACCTGAATGACTACTGGCATCAAGGTGGAGATCTATGAGGACTGTGATACCAGTCAAACCCAATAAGGCGATGATGAAACCTGGCCTTCGGCCGAATTGCTATTGCCCAATAAAACCAATTGAAGTAACCCAGTGAAACCTGAGGCCCAACATTCAGTCTAGTGAAAGTGTATTTGGTAAATACGACTTTGGTTGTTGTGCTTTATATTGAAAGTACCAGTTTCTCTGGACCATTAGATCATTTGCTGCCCATCTCAATATATTCCTTAGTGGTAATATGAAAAGGCAAGAAAATTACTGTGTGTTTTCTGGCTTCTGTTCTTCGAGGATTTCCTAGAGTCTTCTATGTTCTCTTTCATCTTCTCATTCTAAGTTTGAGTTACTCTTTAATCTGTTTTTAAGAGTGATATTTCTTTGTGAAGTCTGGTGAAAGAGTATACCGTTTAGAGGGTAACGGTGAGCTTTTCTGGTCCATAGAAGAAGCTGCATGTTCCAGTGATTGTGAGGGTTCTTGGGTGAACTTGGATTTTACGATGTTGATACAGAAGGGTACAATATTATGAGCCTTCGATCGATGATACTTTGGTGTCCAGTGGTTTTGATGTGAATTTCTGTAATAGGTTGCATAGATTTGTAATTTTTGTACTTTGGTTTGTATAACATTCCACTTGAAAGGGAGGGAAGGAAGAAAACATCAATTTCCCGTTTAATTCCTTCAAGAAAACATCAATTTCAAATTAACAATTTTTTCGGGCTCAAATAGTAATAATTTCATTTTTCTTCTATGTTCTAGTGTTTGGGATTTGCCGCAAATGGTCCTAGAAAAAGCTGATGATTTGTGGATGGCTTATAATCTGATTGCCAAGGGTGTCCCATCAAGTACCTTTTAGTTTCAATTTCAGATCTTTCCTTCTGATAGTTGTCTGCATTGGTTTCTTCCATGTTTTTGCTATTCCTATTTGGGAAGTTATATAGCTTTGCTTGAATCGACAAGAATGGCCTATTAGCACTGATTGTTGTATATGGAGGATTTTTGGCTAAACTTTGACTTCATCTAGTAAAGGGAGCATCCTAGCATCTAATTGTAGGACTTCATCTTGGTTTAAATATTTAATTTTCTTATCTTATAACAAGATTATCAATATGGGTTGAGCGCTATTTTTTCTTTCTTTTGTTTCTTTTTGTTTCAATTTTCAAGTTAGTTCAGACTATAATGGATAACATTAAAGCAACCTGGGAAAAGTGCTAATGATGCTTGCATTTCCATTTATACAACACGACTGAGACCAGTTGTTCTTCCTACCATTGACAAGGTTCAAGATGCAAAAATACAGGAACAAGAGAATTTGCTTCGAAGTTCTGTAAATCATGGTGAATGCATTACATTTATTGTGTAATTTTATTTTGATTGTACTAATGTCAATCTTGTGAAGGTGTTACATTTAATCTAATTTTAATTTAAAAAAATTATTGTGTATTTCATTGCAATTAGTTTGCACAACTTTGTGAGTGTTGCCTATCATTATATTTAAACTTTGCAACGAAATGTACAATAAATTTGTTATTAAAATTAAATTAAATCTGAATTTTAATATTTGAATTTACAACGAAATACACAATAATTAGGATTAAATTTTAATTTTAATCCAAATTTTAACAACGAATTTTAAGTAAATCCAAATTTATTGTGGTGAATACAAGACGTTTTTTAAAATTTATTGGTCAAAATTAGATCATCTCAAAGTTCAACGAGTAATAAAAGACGTTTTTCAAAATTTAGCAAGCAATCAAAAACGTTTTCCAAAATTTAGTGGTCAAAATTTGACTATCTCAAACTTTAACGACATGACAAGGCACCATATGTACATTCAATCAGCCACATCACCAATCCGTTAGAAATTTTAAACGAAAGTTGTATCAATAAGTAATGTCCAACGTTTTTAAAATTCAATGGCCAAACTCCATATTTTAAATTTTAGCGTGCAATTGAAAACATTGACATAAGTTCAGAGACCATTGGAACAATTAACTCCATTATTTTGGATTAATTAGGATAGATTATGGTGTGCCTCAAAATAACGTTGACACGAAGGAACACTTGAAATTGGGATGGGCTTGTTCCCAGAGTAATCTCTTCTTGTGCAAATACATGTATATATTCTATATTTTATTTCAGTCCTGTTTGAGCACCATTCTCAAAAAATAGAAAAAAGAAAGAAAGAAAAAACTTTTTTTAAATTACGTATTCTTTAAATAAATTTTTTCCCATAAATTCAAAAAAATTTCATACTTTTTAATCACATTTTTTCAAAAAATCACTATTACAAAATTTATTTTTTACAACAAAAAAAAAAAAAGTATCAAACATAGCCTCAATGTCTTGCTGATTGTGGAATATGTAATTCATGATAAATGACTTTTTTTTAGCAAATGATTGCTAGTCTTTGAGCCTAATTTGATTGGGGTACTTGCAAAAATACCCTTAAAATTAGAGATGTTTTGAAAAATCATATGAAAAATTTTTTGAAAGTAAAAAATACTGCATAAAATGAAAAAGTGACATTTTGTCACTTTTTTTAATAAAAATTGTCAATTTTTTTACTTTTTTAAGAAAGTAATACAAACTCACAAAAAGTGACACAAAACACTCAAAAGTGACACAAACTCTAAAAAAGTGACACCAAAATAACACCATCCATTTGTGCGGCATCAGTAATCATGTTTCGGGACAATCCACATGATGATTATGTTTGGCAAAAAATATAACATATTATGTCACTTTTTTAAGAAGTTAAAAAAGTGACAAATACTAAAAAAAAAAAGTGAAAAAAAACTTAAAAGGTGACAAAAAACTCAAAACAGTGACAAAATCTAAAAAATTGATACAATGTCACTTTTAAAAGTTTAGTGTCACTTTTTTATTAACAAATGACATACAATATCCAATAACTACTTGCATAAAATTGATTCAATGCAAACACAATCATACAAACATAAATCCTCTTTACTGAGGAGGAAATTTTTTATTGACACCACAGTGAAATAACATATAATCAATAGACAATTTGTTTGAGCTATCTTATAATTTGTCTTTCAAAGCCCAAAATAAAATCTAATTTTTTCTTCACAGATCATAACCTGTCTCTCTCTATAAATCAAGAAAATCCCACATCTCTCTCTCAACAACCTATGCATACACACTTTTGTATCCATCTCCGTCTCAAGCATTAAACACAAACAAAATGTGTGGATGTTCAATTATTTTCGATGAAACCATCATCAACAAGAGAGGAAAATTAACCACAGAGGAATTGTATCTATATATACCTGCATTGGGCTTTTGAAGAATCCCCCCTCTCCCCTTCAATGGTTGTTAGTGACCATTTTGTGCTGTGCAAAGCAACTCTTATTTTTGCAATGACTATATGGCTCTTGTCCTTTGCTAAATCTCTTGAATTCGATGTCTATGTTCTCAGCTTCTTTGGCACAAATTTCCTCAAGAAGAAACCCTTCATCCTCGGCCAATTTGAAGATGATTAAGGACAGTCTAAGCTCAACCACCTTCAGAAACTTCTAACGCAAGCTGCCAGAAAACTGCGATATGTCATGCGCGGTGTGTTCGAATCAGTTGAGGAGGAAAAGCCAGGTGTGGGAGCTCAGAAACTGTCGGCATATCTTCCAAAAGTATTGTCTCGAGAAGTGGCTATCTTATGATGGCTGCCGGTTAACATGTCCTCTTTGCCGGGCTTCTCTACAGCCTCGTCGCTGTCAGAACCACCGCACTGGACGGTGGAGCGTATGCTCTATATTTATTCGGGGATGATGATGATCTGCTTCCTTGATCCTCCAATCATTTCTCTCTTTTTGTTGAATAATGTTTTACGTTTTGGAACTTGAGATTTTGACGTATAATTTACGTTTGGAATTATTTAATTAGCTTAAAGTGTATTTTTCAATTTTGTTCCTTACGTGTCGTACTGGGCCTAATTTTCCCAAAAATAAAGGAATTTTTTTGTGAAATTTTTGGGCTTTTAATTTTTTGAGGTCCCTCAAGAATTGAGACAAAGACAATGGCCTAGATTGCCTTAGGCCAGGGCCGGCCCTGATCGAGGGTGTATTTTTTGATAAAGACGTATTGTTTTCATTCATGACATATAATTCACTAGAATATGGAGATTCATGTCGATGATCATGGAGTGAATAAAGCCTTGTTTCCTTATATGTGAATTTGTTGCAGAGATAGTATAGTAGATGTTCTCCTTCTGAACTCTTCACATTGTCCCACATTCTCATCATCAATTGCCTTCTTTACTGTAAAGTACTCGACGAAAAATAAGATATGCTTTCACTTTTTAAGTGACTATTGTTTCCATCGTGAAAAGATAAAAGTGGAAAGACGAAGAGTCAAATAACATAAATAGTAAACTCCGTAATTTATTAGTGTATTTTAATTTTTACACGCTTATCCTTACTATTAAACTTGATAAATAATTGTTAATTGAGGATATTTGTACCTAATTTAGTCCAAAATATGATACGTAGAGTTAAAATTCTGACTCGGAAGCTTTTGAAACGAAAAAGAAGGTTTTTGAGTTAATATGAAGTTGATTCGAAGCAGTTGAATGTTAATCGGATTGCACATGATTGATAAAAAATATTAAGATGACAGTCCAAAAATTTACAAGTTTCAGGAGTGAATTTTAATATTTAGAAAGTTTGAAGATTGATTTGTACACTTACGGTTCATGTAGAGAATCAATTTCGAATGATATGGAGGTTTGGGGACTAATATGGTACCTTTTGGAGGTAGTAGGATCAATTTGGATAAAAAGGATCAAAACAGGATGAAAAGGTTGAATAGGGACCAAAGTGATTGATACAGAACTTGAGGGACTGACTTGGAAATGTTGTAAAGGGGAAGGACCAAATTTGTGTGATAACAAGTTGGAGGGCTGAAATTAATAAGATGGAAAGCTCTAGGACTTGGTGTGAAATTTATGCTAAAAATGAAAAAGGAATGATTATATGAAACCAAAAAAGGGAATTTATGCTAAGATATTTATCTTTTTCTCATTTTCCCTTTAAATCCGGTGATGTACTCCAAATTTTTATAGTGTGTTTTCTATCCTCGTCATGTGCAACTAATTGATTGTTTGGACAAACTATTGTAACATAGTTTTGAACTTAATTTAAATTATCATATTTTGATCTTAAATTAATGTTTGTGTATTGTTTTTATTTCTATTATTATAACTTTGAATTAATTGTATACTATTTCAATGATTTATGGAAGGTAACGAGTCGAGTTATAGCTGGTTGTTCTACACTGCAAAGTAAATATTCTAATTTGGGTAGAAGGTAGAGATAAACTTTTGCTATTTTTCAAGTCTTTAATTGAATTATTTGATTATTGAATGTTTTTTATTAAGACTTATCTAGATACACCAAGCAGATTTCCAAGCAGCTCTGGTGGAGGCACGTGAAAGATATTGGTAGATCGTGAAGACCCACGATAGTGCTGCAAATTGGAAAAAATGTGTAAGAGATTACGAATGTTGGCTTCAAAGAATTTTATGTTGAAATTCGGATGTCTTCGTATGGAAACATTAATACATGGTTAGCTTCTATCCAAAAATAAGTTGGCAATCCTTGAGGATCATAGGCAAAAGAAGAGGCACCTCAACTGGAATGGTACGAGTTGAATTTTTTAACATTTATAACAACACTACATCAATCCAACTAATGACATATTCAATCTTAACTCTTACAATAATACTACAATAGTTCTTACAAACTAACATAATCCAACTTTAAAATATACAAATAATAAGTTGTCTAATAAGATTCATTCACGAATGTATTCAAATTACCAAAAAGTAAATAATAACACTAAAACAACGATAATCCCATCTGATTGATTCGGTTGCTTCAAGCCTTCAAATCTAGATAAAAAATGAAATATAAACTAGAAGTTACAAAAATAAAATATTTTGAAGTATTGCTAGTATTTATCAACCATTTAAATTAATCATTCATTGCTTGACTTATCACATTAAAAAACTCTAAAACCATATTCTCCAATCAAGCAAACAGTTTTCAATAAGTTTCCCACAGTATCATCTTATGCAATTTTCAACTTCTATCAATAAAGTGTGCCGTGACTACCATATAATTAATTTTTTGAATTGATGTCCAATGATCGTTTGATTGTCTACAAGTGCACGGTATCGCGACCAAGTAATAAAGTGATAAATAAAATATTGTTCCCACAAGGGTCATGTATTCAATACATGATCAATTAATTTTAACTCTAATAGAATAGCAAATTGTGTTTCAAAGTTTATACTAAATTAACTAATTAAAGTAATTATTCTAGTGAGTAGTCTATGGAGCTTTTGTAAATTAAGATGATATACTAAAACTTCAAATGCCCCTTATTAATCCATCTTTAATGCAAACCAATATTATGAAAATATGTATACATCATTGTTGATCAATGTTTCTAAATTAATTAAAAGCATATCTCGATGTCAATTAAATCTATTTTCTCATATAACCTTCCTATATTCTATGAAATATACGAACATGAAAGCATGTATTGAAAAAATTGGAACATCTATAGAAATCATGTAAAACCATAACAGTATGTCTATGTTCCCCATTGAGTTTTACAATGATTATTATAAGTACTGTCTATTATTATTTATCTCGAATTCAATGAAATTCACAAATCAATTCATTTGGTAATCGAGCAATTGAAAGCATTAAATACAATAAATAATCATTCAATAACTCATGCATATTGGACGTCAAAATATTTAATTTATATTAAAAACTTCATAATTGGGGTTCATCTACATCTTAGTAATTAATAATTTAGCCCAGCATTGCCAAATTACAAGAAAATATGTTCAATTGGAAAAACATCACTCGAATTTTTGATAAATTGAAAAGATGAAGAAGAATATTTAAATCTTGAATTTCTTCAACGCTTTCTTGATGAATCTCCACTTCCATCTTTTCTTCTTTGCCCAAAAACCAAGATTTAATCTTCAATTTTATGAATTCTGGTAATTTCTCTTCAATCATCTCACAAAACTATGAAATTCGTCCCATCTTGACTGTAAGAATTGATGTACATTGGAATAAAAGATGTATGTGAGAGGTGTTTGATATTGGTTGCTCATGTTTATTATTTATAGAGGTGTAATTATGTCAAAAATCGTGTAAGAAAGTAGTTTCCATGTAAAATTCTAAAAGAAAAAGAAAACATCCCAATTTTGCCATATTTGACATAGGCAGTTGCCCAAGCAAAGTCTTAAGCTTCTATTTTTGAAATTTGAAACTAGGCAGTAGCCCGAATTTATAATTGGGCATGATTATTTTAAATCATTTTCTCATATAATTTCGATCATTTAACTTCTAATTGCATCCAATTGAACCTGTAAGATCTTCAATCTTCGTTCTCTGGCCCGAAATAACTATTGGATATTTACATTTTAGTCCCCACACTTTGGATTTCACCATTTTCGCTCATTTTCACTTTTTCTTTCAATTCCTCTTCCATTCATCAAATGTTACCTAATAAATGAAATATACAATAAATTATGTTATAATTGCTCAAAAGAACTATTATATGTTTTATATTTTTAGATCTAAATGATTATATAAAATACACTTATCATTCAACAAGTAATGGTTAAAAAAATCATTTTCTTATCATTAATAAATTTAATCTTCATCAACTTCTTTGTTTCATAGTAGAGACGAAACATATCTCTAGCAATCATTCTAGAGAATAAATTTAATATTGCACCAGATAATGCAAGGAAGTTATTGTCAAACTGCCCATAGAGAAAATGAAACAAGAAAAATAATATTTTTGGACTCAATTAATTAGTTGACAAATTTATTTTTAAAAAATTTGGTTTATTTAATATGAACAAATTTTTTAAAAAATAGGGAATTTTGTTCTTATTCGGTTAAAAAAACTAGAATCGAGAATCGAATTAAACTTGTCGATTCTCGATTTTGATACATATCTGAATATTTAACTTAAGGCGAATCGAGCTGAATTACTTGGTTCGATTCGAAAGTTTTGTTCAACCCTAAAGAGGCTCAATAACACAGATGGATTTCTAACTCAGCCTTGGTAAGGAAGCACGATGACAAGTAGAGAGTATGTATAACTCATCCAATTTGAATCAAGCATTTCTCAATGATAGCTTCGACTTGCTAAGGATCAACCAATTGGTTGATGCTACCACGGAATATGAGCTATTAAATTTCATGGATGCATATTCCGACTACAACCATATTTTCATGTACTCTCCCAATGAAGAGTAATGTTTTTTTTATTTTTCACACCTTCATTTTTACTCCCATCACGTTATGAAAATTTTACTACATTTCACAATGCATATAATACGACATCGTTTCATAGTATGTGCCAAACGTGAAGTGAGTAGTCAAAATACAATTTAGATTGTTTACATCTCCTCTTCATTCTTTACAATATGGTTCACCCTTTTACGTATTCTCGAGACTGACATCATCCATGCATTACTCGCAACAATAG
Source organism: Fraxinus quadrangulata (assembly GCA_903798255.1). NCBI lineage: Eukaryota > Viridiplantae > Streptophyta > Magnoliopsida > Lamiales > Oleaceae > Fraxinus > Fraxinus quadrangulata. Next base: position 17,118 of record CAIGRB010008474.1, read on the forward strand.
CAAGTTCTCCAATTATGTTCTTTTATCCGTATGTGTTATATATCATAGATCTAGATCCACATGACATTTAACGTAATATTTCTCACAATATTATAAAAAACATTCTCATGGACACGTCATTCTTCATAACATGGTATTTTATGTATTTTACGAAAATACAATACAATTATTTGCATCCCATTATATGCAAATTGTTAATCATTCTTGGTCCTTCGTACATGTAATATTTTCAAGACTTAATAAACATGCTACATATTATTAAATATGATTCGATTATATTTAATATCCACAACACGTGGTATAGAATTCATAACAATACGAGCTACTATGTTTGTATGAATAAGTTTAATACATAATATTTGAGATTATGGATTTCTACTTCAAAGAGCTTTTTGACATTGTTAATGTCTTGTTTACTACACTCTTAACACTTTTTTAATCTTGCAAGAATGGAGATACCGTGTATACCCCAATGACAGGTTCGATATGAGCATCGCAATTTGCTCTAGATACGAGGTCATCCAATATCTAAATCTGAAGATGACACCATTGTGGAGCGAATTTTTCAGACTTGATTTGATCAATTTCTTGACATGAAGGAAATTCGACTACAACATCGATTAATTTACAAAATCCCACTTATAGATAGGGGGTAGACTGAACACGAGAAATCGTGGTTCATGATTGTTGGCATATTTCACAAATTTTCGATCTAAAAGTTTCGTCTGGTTATTGAGTTTAAATATACCGTTGATAGCAACACAAAAAATTCAAAATGGGCGAATGTCACATCAAATAAAAGTTTTTCAACCTTTTAAAAAGTGTCTTGTGAACATACATGCACTCCATTGTAGTGGTAGTCCCAATACATCATCACCACAACTTGTTGAAAATTACTAAGCCTCCTCGAAAATAAAAATTAATAATTAAACCGTTATAACAGTGAGCGGGCCACACTTTGAGAGCCATGTGTTGACTGTGTTATCTGCAGTCAATTAAAAAATTTGGTAAACAGACCATAATGTCCATAACTTGTTGCATTCAATTTTCATTAATTGGACAATTTTGACATTTCAAACTAAAAAAAGAAGGCTACCATTCATTTTTCAAATATTGTGGCTGGATCACTGTTCACCTTACTGTTGCAACGTCTATATTTTTCTTTAAAATGTGGAATTAATGGCTCCCAAACAGGCTATAAATGGTCAAAATTCATATGAAAGGGAATTTACTAACAATTTTAAAAATAACACGTTCCTCGTGCTCGTTTGTACTAACAATAAATCCAAAAATATTATTTTTAATTTTTGTAGAGATTATTATGATTTTATAATTTCAGAAATTCCAGAAAAGGGGACCCCTATCATCGTGCACCACGAGCGTGGTAAGTTCTAACAAGCTTTGCTAAATGATAGCAACTCCATTATATCCTCAAAAAAATGAAACTCATTTAGCAAGTTTCGAAAATACATTAAAGATACAAGGAAATATAACATTGATGTAGATTAAAATTAAATTTTTAATAAATTTAAATAAAAGTTGATGAAACCTATGATTGAAAAATTAAAGATCTCATTAAAGATTTGTGATTAAAATTAATTGTTGACTTTAATTTAAATCTTAATTCAAAATTTTAGCTGAATCGAAGAAGGGCATAATATTATTCACAAGTGCATTTTTATTATATATCAGCGTTTGACAATGAATAACATTATTCATATTTGAATTTCTAAAGGAAAAGTACCTTTGTTTATCTTTAACTTACCAACAAATTATAAATAAGAGCAATAACAATAGCGACAATTCTCTATGTAGACTTCTAACATAATTCTCGTCAAGATTATTGTGAGTAATGGAAATTTATTATAATTTTAAAATCATCATCGAACGGTCGTGATAGACTATATTTGGCACCAATTAATTATTTTGTCAATAAAGAAGGAAGAATGGAGTGATTGTGCCGTAAAATTATTATGATTCTATTATACTTTCCTTTTAAAAAGACTTGTTAAAATTATCAATTATTCCATAAACTTGTATTATTTTACAAATAAGATTATCAAGTTTTGTCCTAAATCACTATTAACCACAAAATTTAAAGCAATCATTCAATTAAAAGTGTACACCAAATTATCACAGCAAAAGAAGTATGGCCAAACCCCATCAATAGTTTGAATAATGCCAGTTATATTTTTTATTGTGATTTTTTTTTCTTTTATTTTCGTTTTAAATACTAAAACAGAAATATATTATTCCTTTCCTAATTAAGGAACTGAAACCACCCAAAAAAGAAAGGGCGACAAAGTATAAACGTCATCGCGGCGTATACACGAGATCTTGAAGCACTCATACACGAGTAAAATGTTATTTTATTAGAAATATATATTTAAAATTTTTTCGTGTACTCTCATTTAAAATTATCACAGTTAGCACATACATGAGTAGTAGGTTCTTGGTTACAAAAGTGGAACTTCACCAATTCTATCATTTCTTCGAATGAAGTTGACACGACAAGTATTTACTATTCAAGTACAAAATTTATTAATTGAAGTTTACTCTCATTTAAGATCATCTAAATTTGAAGAAATACGAGCAAAATGTTCTTTCTTCACAAAGTAGAACTCCGTTAGCTCTATCTCTTGTTCGTTCAGGACAAGTAGACAAGTAGAGCAATAAACATTTACGTACAAAGTTCATAAATCAAATTCTAAAAGTTTATTTATTATGCATAGCTCTTGTTTAAAATTATTGGCATAAATATGAGCAAATGTTCTTGATTAATGAAGTAGAATTCCACCAGGTCCATAACGAACCAAATGAAATATGTGTGTTCAGGTTAGATCGAGAAGAAAAGTAATAAAATATTTACTTACAAAATTCATATTCAAGTAAATAATTTCCAATATGGTTGAAATGGAAAATGATAGTGTGTGAACCTTTCCTCGTTATCACATAAATAAAAAACTATAATCATGTCATGTGAATGAATAATGTCACAAGAATCAACATTTGATAGTGGAGATCCCAAACCCCAATTTCTACAAATAGAAGCATGTCTTTGTTGACTGGTTTCCCAATTCAAAACTTGTTGGCTGTGGCTGCCTCCACTTCTACAAAGAGGCTCTGCATTTCTCCTCCTCCACTCAAAGTCGTCCTCGTTAATCGATCCGCCCCCGCCAGAAGAAACCCTTTTGCCCTCCGTGTGTCGGGCCCCTATTCGTCTGTCGCTTCCCCCTCCACCGCCATGGGTGACGCTGCCGCTGATTCCGGTATGGATGCTGTCCAGAGACGCCTTATGTTCGAAGACGAGTGAGTGACAGATCATCTACAGACTCTTGTTAATTAAACATAGATGCATGTAAATAGACGCTCATTCGTAATCGTAGATAAACATGTATTTATGTGCTGAAATTAGGGGTTTTATTGATGGGGTTGTGATTCATGTGTTTTATGGATTATGATCATCTGGGTTTTTGGATGAAATGGAAGTTTCGGAACTTTGCTCTTCTTCTGTTTTTTGTTCATTAAAGATTTTCTTTTTCATTTTTTTTTTGAATTTTGTGTGGAAAAAATCAACAGTTCTTTATTCAGATGTTGCAATCTTCCTTTATTGAAATCATATGATTTCCCATTTTTTTGGAAATTTTTTGGCAAAAATTCTTATGTGGTTTTAGGTTCGGGCCTGATGCGGTAAGTGGTTTTACTCTCTTTCTAGACACAGAGACACACCACAGGCAGAGAGATAGAGAAAGACATCGTTCCCCCCTTAACATTTTGTTTTTTTAAACATCAGATTGAAGATTTATAGATCTTCAGCTGTCGTGTTAATTAATTATAGTTCTTTCACTTTTGATCACTCTGCAGGTGTATTTTGGTGGATGAGAACGATAATGTTGTCGGTCATGATACCAAATACAATTGTAAGTTGGGATTTTCATATTCAACAATAATAATTTATGTGATTATGTAGATTTGAGCATATGAACTATTTATATCAGTTCTGATATGAGATCTTACTTTAATCACTCTAATAAAAAAATCAATTATTAACCATGCCAATTAGGATCCTATTTTGGTCTGATAACTCCTCCTTTTATTAGATCCTGGAATTGGAATGCCCAGAATCAGGAACCGTATAATTTATTTTAGTAAGATACTGACCATACATGATTATCTATCTGTGTCTTAATAAATTCTTTTAAAGTTACATTCATTGGATCATGATTGCTGACACTTTTGGTTCCTGGATTTGGGTGGTAAGAGAAAAAACAGTCAAAACTGAATTCCCACGTTTCCCCTCGTAATAAATTGAAAAGAGAATCTAGAGCTTTCTCAATATAATTGAGCATAATGAAACTGGAGAGATAAACGACTTGTCAAATTTTTAAATTTCTCTAGCTTTTGCATGTCTCCCCAATTCTTTGCATTTTTCTCAAGATCAAAAGAAAAGAGAAAAAACAGAGAAGGTTTTTGTCATTGTTCTTTCCTTTACCGTACTGAAATACAGTATCTAACAAAAGCCTTTGAAATATTTTATCAAAAGTTATGCTTCAAACTTTATAACTTTTGCTTGCGTACTGGGTTATGCTGGCATTTGATATTGTATTTACATTAAGGGTTTGGTTTGGATTTTTTTTTAATGTTTCAAACTACTGATTAGTTGTAATTTCAGAGGAGACGTGGTTGAACAAATCCCAAGTTGACAGTTTTACATATACACGATATTTAATTTTATTAGGGATAGAGGTCTCATTAGTTAATGATCTAAAAGGGTTACACCAATAAATGAAGGATCGTAGCCCTATTTGGCCCCCATTTCTTAAAATTCATTTTTTTTTTCCAAAACTCATTTTTAACTACGCATTTAGTGGGACCCATAACGTTTTGCGACTTTTAAACTACACATTTCACCAACTTTTATTGAAATCTACTAAAAAACTAGTTTTATCCAAACCAAACAAGGGCTTAGTTTCTAAGGATAAAAAAGGGAAATTTATATGACATTAATAGCATGCGGTATTTTACATCATTCATTTAAAATAGTCTCAGATCTTCATAATTTGAACGTTTCAGATACTCCCCTGGATATTATTCTTGTTTGCTTGTGGTCAGTAAAATAACATTATATGGTAAATGATATATTTTACTACAGATAAAGATAGGGGAATCAAATATCTATCAGTCGAAAGATTTTCCTCTTCTCGATAGAAAAGCCATGAAAAGATTTGGACAGCGATGTTTGCAACACTTCTGATGTCATAACATTCCTTATCTGTCGTCGTAGATGATGTGGCCATTTTATATTAATAAATAGGTGTACCCATGATCTAACAGTAGTGCTTTTTATATGAGTAACTCAGACATCTTGAAAATATGATGGAAATTGGGTTTTATAAGTGTCACTAATAGAATAGGTTAAATATTTGTACTCTTTGTTGACTTCCCAAATGGAGCTTAGGGTTAATATTGGATTCTGTCTCACATTTTCTTTTATGTTACTCAGTGTTATCACCGAGTCAAAGTTTTGTCATCCGGTTATTCCCGAACTGACAGTTGACAGTGCTAGCCTTCTAGGCTACAGTTTCATTTTGTCTATACTTTCTAAGTGACATTGTAACTAGATATTGTGTCTCCTTGAATTGTTGTCTTTTAGGCTTTTGTTGCCACAGACCACACCGCTACTTTCTTCTGCTTGCTGTAGATCAAATTTCTTTGAGTGCCGACTTGTCTACATCTCTAACATGCAGGTCACCTAATGGAGAAGATTGAGTCGGAAAATTTGTTGCACAGAGCTTTCAGTGTGTTTCTCTTTAACACAAAATATGAGCTGTTGCTTCAGGTATGTGCCATTCAGGGGGTGTTGGATGCATTATGCTACTAGAAGCCTAATTGGATTTTAAAATCTTATATTTTCCTTCAAGAATTATGAGATATGCGTCTCAATGATATTTTATAATATTTTTAGGAAAATATAGGGTTTTAATATACAAAAAATATTCTCAGACATATTTGGAAATATTATAAAACAGAAAATCTTACTAAAAACTTCCTTTCATTCAAATTAAATATCCCAGACTGACTGACAAAGTGTGAGGAAAACTGTTGCTGCATGTTTGCGAAGTGTTTATAAATTGTTTAAATTATAAATAGTTAGAACTTAGAAATGAGCCAGACGTAAATGTACTATTATTTTGAACACGCGAGACAGTGTGTGTAAATGCAACTTATGAAAGAGATGCATTTGACTTCTTTAGCCCTCTCACTACTACTTTCTAAAACCTTGTCCAGTCTTGCGCGCTGTCTACAACCTTCCTCGATATTACTACCTTAACTGGAGTCTGAAAAACCTTCTTTCTTCTTTCAATCCTTTTGTTTACTTTGCTGATAAACAATTCTTTAGCTTCCAGTTCGACATGCTTATCCTGAACCTCTAGTTCTTTGTTTCCAATTTCTTCAAGCCAAGACTAGATCATTTTCTTTCTCATTTTGTTTTATATCTGAGACACAAATATTGTGAGAATGGGAAATTAAGAACGTTCTAGGTTGAAAGAAAAGTTGTTGCTACCTCTTATAAAATGCAACAACGAAGATTTAACACATGATTTTGGCATTCGAATAGATTACAATTTTTTTATTACTTGAAAATATTCTTCCAATTGTCCTGTAGGCACTTTGTTTAATTATTTCAACACAAAAATTATTATTGAATACTGATACTTATATAAAGTATGTGTTCATACGCATTTGATTATTGACTGTTATTATAAGCTCCATGAACACAATGATAAATGTTTGTATGTCTTTATGCTTGTGTCAGAATAGAAACATATTTACGGGTTAAATATGAAGTGTGTGTATCAGTCATTACTCCAGACTGTTTTCATCACCATGTCTATTCTCTTTTTCTTTTGCTTCCTCTCAATTCGTCAAGCGTCTTTATCCTTGACCGAATTTTCAAATATAAACGTCTTATCTGGTGAAATATGCTGAGGGAACTTAATTTTTGACTGGCAACTTTAGAATGATATGTGGAATTCCCAAGTAAGAAACTGTAATAATCTATGCTGATGGTGTGGTAACACATTTGCTTCTGTTTGTCATTGTGCAGCAACGATCTGCAACAAAAGTCACCTTTCCTTTGGTGTGGACAAACACCTGCTGCAGCCACCCCCTTTACCGAGAGTCTGAGCTTATCCCTGAGAACGCACTTGGTAGTTATTCTTTTCTGTTTCAATTGCAGAAATAATTGCCTATCCTTTTATTCACCGTATTTGTATTTCAAATATAAGGGGTGAGGAATGCTGCCCAAAGGAAGCTCTTGGATGAACTGGGTATTCCTGCTGAAGATGTCCCGGTTGATCAGTTCACACCATTGGGCCGCATGCTGTACAAAGCGCCGTCTGATGGAAAGTGGGGAGAGCACGAACGTAATAATACATACTTTGATTTATAATGAAACTCTCTGTGATAGTAACCTTTTGTTGTCACGGACGCTTTAATTATGTGTAATGCTATTTAGCACCATTGGTGTTAAAACACTAGTCTAGATGATACTAATGTGATATTAAATGGGAGGTAAAATTAAATAAATCACTTAATTCTACCTTTCATTAAGTCTATCACTTATCGTCACTTAAACTGGTATTTTAGCACCAATGGTGCTAGATAACATTATTCCTTTAATTATTGATCTTCATAGCTTTTAAACAAACAGTGCATGTTTTGTAAGATGAATTAGATGGTAATGGATATTATTATTAAAGAAAACAAAAAAAAACTAAAATCTTGTTTATTATAGTGTCGACATACTAAGCATTCCTTTAGGGTGCATTTGATTGCAAATATTTTCCATGAAAAATGTGTTTTTTCCACTCAATTTCTTACATTTGTGCTATTTGATTAACAAATTTTTTCACAGAAAATATTTTTCTATTTTTGATCGCGTGATCATATTTTCTTTAGGGAGATGTTTTTATTTTTCAAGTAATTTACTCTCTTCCTCTCTCTCAAGTATCCCATCTCTCATCTACCCATCAATAAAAAATGGAGAAGTATAATATTTTCTAGGTTGAAAACTAATTCAATCAAACGCATTTAATTAATAATTTTCATACAAATAAGTTTTAGGCAATTGAATTGTCTAGAATTTATTTTCTTTCTATGTAAATTTCATGCTTGCAATCAAATGCACACTAATTGTTTTCTCGTTGTCTCTACTTGTGCTTATTTACATGGTATTGTCTGATCCACCCTTTTTTTTTTTTCTCTCTAGTTGATTACCTTCTCTTCATTGTTCGGGATGTTAATGTCAACCCGAATCCTGATGAGGTAGCCGATATCAAGTACGTGAATAAAGAAGAGTTGAAAGAGCTGTTGAGAAAAGCAGATGCTGGTGAGGGTGGTATTAAGCTGTCCCCATGGTTCAGACTAGTTGTTGACAACTTCCTGTTCAAGTGGTGGGATCATGTGGAGAAAGGGACTCTAAGCGAAGCTGCTGATATGAAAACCATTCACAAGTTGACTTAGAAATGCAGATGGCTAAGGTTATGTTATTTCATGGCAGATTTTCAGTTTCTTGAAAAATAAATGACTTGTTTGAGAAGAGGTCCTTGAAGCCAATAAGTTGATTATGCTAGTTACATGAGGATTGTTCTTATGAATTTGCTTAGTTTGTGATATAAACTACAGTATTCAATTTGGATTTTAAATTATAACTCAGTAGAGAAATGCATTTTTTGTTGAATTTATTCTATTCTTCTTTCTGCGACATGGATTGAAAATTTGGAATATATCAGTGGTACCCTCAGGAAATATCTAAAGAATGACTGCTGACCGATTATCCCAAGCGGACTATGCGACATGAATCGAAATTTTTTACCTAATTCCTTACCGATTACTCACAATAGGAGGGTGGGGACTTCATCTTGAGATTTTTTTATTTACACGGGGCTTGCGTGCATGTGAGAGGGGTAAACAATTCGGTAGATTTTTTTATGTACAAATATCTTTATCCTAATCAGTTATTCTGTCATGTTTGAAATGAGTACACAAAGACAGGCTAAGCTCGTCACGGACACGTTGACACAATGTTTTTTTTTTTAAATGTGTAGGATACATATGGACGGTTAGCTGTTTTGAGTCCATTATGTAAAGATTTTTCATTTCAAAATATGCGTCATATATCGTAAATTCTTTTAAATAATATCAAGAATTTACCCAACGATTGAAAAGTATAACTAGAACATAAGCCAAAATAGGAGGCATCCACGCAATGAATTTATTGAATTGACATTTTTTAATTCATTATTGTGACGTCATCGTTTAGCGATTTTATAAATTGAAAGATATATTATAAAATACGTTGTGAGTACTTCAAAAAAAGTATCAAGAAGATTTCCTAATATTCAAGAATTTTAATCCAAAATTAACTTTAAACTGACTTGGTAAAATGGAATGCAAATTTTCTTTTTTATGTTGGAGGCGGGGTGGTTTGGGTGGAGTCACCCTTCCGCCCACTATTTAAACAAAATTTATGGCATATCCATCAGTCCACCTCTTCATATTGGCAAAAAAGTTGACACAATGCCCCCTAACGTTTGCTTATTTTGTAGAATATCTCTCTGACCTTTCATTTTAGTGCAAAATTTTCCTAAATCATCCGAACATAGCGAAATATCCCCCTCATCTATATCCGATAAGATAAGCGTTAAAAACATTTTTAAAAAATTCAGAATTAATAAGATCTCTAAGGGTATTTCAGTCTCAGGTTCCACACGAACTGACAGAAAAATAAACAGATGATTATGGCATAAAAGCCCCAAGAATCGACCAAAAAATTCAAAAGCAACTATCATTTTTCACAACTTTGTTCACTGAAGAAGTATCTGCATGTCATTCTGTTATAATATGCTATTGTGCCATTTGTGCTCTGCTGATCTGGATGTTTTTGCTGGCTAATAGATCCTTCCCCACTGTTGTATAACATTTTTCATGTCATGAAATTCTGCAGATGGCAAACCTTTCAAGAAGGGATTAATGGATTTTACTCCTTTCACAAAAGTACGTTGAAGTCAACAGAATCAAAAAATGAAAAGCACTTGAGCATTTTATTCATTTCAATGGCAATTTTACTTTACTGTGTCAAGATTTTGCTGGAACAGAATTAGAAACTCGACAAATTCAGCAGCACACAGCTAGGAATAAAACCTTTGAACACAAACGTTTTACATCTACTCGTCAAATCCTTTAAAACACACAGATTCAGAATCTCCGGCACCTTCCTCGAAACTCGCTCCTGTCTCTTCCCTGGTTATTGTAATGCTGGAAGCCGAAGAACCAATAGTTTCGGGCATCAGCCCATGAAGCAGTGCTGCCTTTCTTTTGTTTCTGCTTCGTTGCCATCTTTTCACCGACTCCGACACCTCCCTTTCCATTCGTACTCCCACTCGTGGCTCTGTCGACAGTTCCATGGACGAATTTTGCTCACCAGCATTGCCAAAAGGAATAGCCATAACAGGAAAGACGAGGGGCTTAAAGAAAACAACAAGCAGCATTACAAGCATGATGTATATATATAAAGAAGTCCAAACGTAAAATGTCCATTTCCATCTGTAAACCAGTTCTTTTGGCCAAGGAAGCTGAGAATTCAAGACAATCTCAGCATCATAAAACTGTGGAAGGAACAACGTTCCGGCCCGAGGAATCAAAGTTATTCTTATTTTTTCTGTTCTTGGATAACCTTCCTTGTGCTTCAATATAGGAATCGAAATCCTTTGAGTTTCAGTTACAATCCCTAATAACAAGGGGATGCCCATAAGAAATGTCCTGATGAGACGAATCGGCCGGCTTCTGAAGTGTAACATGCAAGGACGACTTGATTTTACCATGACATCTCCTTTGGTTGATATTAATTCAGCAGTTAACTAAAAGAACAAGTTTCTGTGTTAGGAGCAATAATGCCTCTTAAGCCCAAGGATAAAGGTTCAATCAAATGTATGTTCCTCACTATACAGCTATGAGATTAATTGAAAGATGAAGCACAAAAGTAAGAACTTAAGAAATAAATACACACGCACCTGAAATATTCCAATATCTCTATTGTAATCAGATTCCGGCATCAAAAGAACAATGGACACATAAAACGTGTGCCCAACCGGCACTCCGCCTACACCACCATCGCCTCCTCCTCTGGCGGCGCCACCACCAAAATGGAAGACAGCAGTTGGATGTATATCAGTATAATCAAAATGCAACGTTTCCCTAATAGAAACAGGTTCTTCCAGCCATAATCTCACCACCCCCACACCCAATGCAAAAGCCACAACCATCACTATTATCAGCACCATGCACACATATGCAGCTCCAAGAAACCCCATAGCCATCTTCCTCAGTAGGAGAAGGCCTCTGTGCCCGACGATGGAGGGGACTCCGGCAGCCGCTTGCACGGCAGATTCGACTGTTTCTTTCTCCTCCTTCGCCCGGTGGAAGGAGTCATAAATCAGGGATATCAAAGAGATAAAGGGTGACACAAGTGCTATTACACAGTTGGAAATTATCTCTGCTTGAAGTGATATGAGATTTGTTAACAAAAGAGATGGCTCCATGCTTGTTTCTCCCTGTGTGTGCGCGCGCGCGAGAGAGGGAAGCAGTGATAAATTGAGTGTCTTATGAGCACCACCTGTAATAGCACGTCTTCAAGAATTGACAGGTGGACTAAGACTAGAGTCTTGAAATCGCAAAGCCTACTACGTGTTTGGGTAAGCTTAAACTAAAAATTGATAAAAGAAAAAAAAAATTAAAATTAATACTATTTCATAATATCTGTAACTTTTCAACAAAATATTTAATCATTTTTATCAAAATCCGCTAAAATTATAATTTTTAACTAGAACAATTATTTAACACACAAAATATATAACAAACATATTTGACGAGTTCTGTTACAGATATTTTATGATTTACATATTTATGATGTGGTAAGATGATGATTGAGTCAGAATTTAATTAAAAAAAAAAACTTCATTGCTCTCTTTTTGACACATCATCTATGTGTAAATTGTCATTTAATTTCTTATATACAACATTATTCTTATTTGACATATTGATCAAAGCAAAATTAGATAGAACCCATATGAATATCTCATATGTCTAGAACCCCATATGAATATCTCATATATTCATCATTCTAAAATCAATCATGCTATATGTACATCATTTTTTGCATTATACCTGTAGCGCCCCGAAAATTTAGAATAAAATTATTTGCTTTATAAATTTTATTTTATGATTTTTGAAAGTTGAGGGATTAAAATAAAGTATGTTTTAAATTCTTATGTTTTGAATGGGTCAAATATTTAACTTTTTATAGAGTGACCAAAAGCATATCAATATTGGACTCATTTGGTAGCCGGCATTAAATAACGTAGATTAGGCTCGAGGAAATGTAAGTTTGAATTAGTTAAACCGAAGTTATTTCAATTTAAATAAACGTATTTAATATGTATTTTTTTATTACTTAATAATGGTCATTTTAGGATAATTACCAAAAGAATATAATATTTTATTTCCTAATCATATTTATCAAATATTTTGAAAAGATTTAA
>CAIGRB010008474.1:30374-52299 GCA_903798255.1 Fraxinus quadrangulata
AAGTTTATTTAATATTTTCCGCTTTATATATAATTATGAAATGATATTGGTAACACTTCAATATTTAAATCAATAAAATTTGGGACGTTACAGTACCACATAGCAAAATATCATTGTTCTAAAATTTGTCCGATCATATTCCTAATCAAAGATTTAGTGTCTCGAATTTGTTATTCTACTTTCTCTTCTATTCTCTTCTTATTGTACGTGAAGATGGTAACATATATTTTGACATCACACCGTATTACACTTTAGCATCTCTAGAGTTATAAAAAATGTATTGGAAATCAGGTCATGGAGACAAGCTTAGGGCATTGGACCTCGACTCATAGAGATTTGCTCAAAACACCATGGGGTTGGGTTTTGTGACATTTCATTTTTACACTAATGAGTAAAACACAAATATGTCACAATTAATTAATTTATTTTTGTTAACTATCTCTTCATCCTACTTGGGTAGGAAAGAGAATAGCTTTGTTCTAGAGTGTAGTTGGTTTTTGTGTAACAACATACGAAATTTAGGAGGTTTATATGACGTGTGGATTTCTTGATTTCGCACATGAACTTATATTTTGTTCATCAACTTCCGCCAAATTTTCCCGGGGAACCATACCCATTGCAAAATGCTCGGTAACGAAACAAATATAAGCACGCCTTCATGCATACATGCACACAATCTCTCTCCATATCTCTCTCTAAAACTCCCCCAGTCCCTGAAAAGCAACAGCCCTCCTCCATTCAAGAAATGGATGTTGAAACGCGAAAAACGCTGTGGGAATTTTAAGTTTGAAATAGAGTTTGAGATTCCATTTGGGGTCGGAATAATTTTTTGTGGGTTGAATAAATTTGATTGAAAAAGTGGGTTTGTTCATTTGGTTTATTGATTTTTTGGTCAAGAGATAACACAGTATCAATCAAAATCTTGAAAACCCTTTTGAGGGTTTTTAATTGATTGATACTGTGTTTTTCAGACGGTAATGTAGAGAGACAGACTCAGACTTTTTTCAAGCTTTTATTTTTTGATTATCAGAAAAATCGAAGAGTTTGAAAATGGCGGAAATTGAAGGGCCATTTGTCAAACAGGACCAATTCGATTCGAAACCATTGCTTGATGGTAATAATCAAGAAATTAAGAGGTTAAAGTTGGAGAATAATCAAGAAATTGATGGGGGTGTGATTAATAGCTCCAATTCAAATCAGTTGAATGAATTTTCTACTCCTGATGATAGGTATAATAAAGGCAGCATTGCTGAGAGAAGGGCTGCAAAATGTGGTTTTAAAGCTTCGAAAATCGACGTATCCCGATCCAGCAGTGCCACCACCGGAGTGGTGGGGCCTCCAGTGGTCCCTTCACCGTGTTTCACCATACCTCCTGGTATTAGCCCGGCTGCTTTGCTCGACTCTCCTGTCATGCTCCCAAATGCTCAGGTTCAAAATTCTTCATGCCATTCTGGTTTCCTTTTATTGGTGATATGTTGAAATTACTTATGCTGTACATAAGAATGTTGAATTTTTGGAATTGCAAAAAAAATTAAACAAATTGATTGTGTATAATGAAGAACACTACACATTGTTCGGATCGACAAGGTATCACGATACATCTAAAAAATTTCAAATTTACATTATATAAGAGAAGGAAAAAAAGGAAAAAAACGTAAATAATAATGAAATATGTTGAATCTGCTTGAACACATGAAAAAAGGCCATTCTGGATTCTGATTCCTAAATAAATCTTTCTAACTCTTTATTTCAGTTGTACTTCTGTCTTCTTACATTTGTTATTCATATTAGACGAAACAAGGAAAATAAATAATCTCCATCACCCTAAAAAACACTATGAGAAAAAACTATTATAGACAAACAAATACGTCGATTGGAAAGAAAATCGGTTGTTAAGTATGTTAATGACGGTCTCCAAGCCATTAGTAAATTTTATCTATGGCTGAAATATGGTTTCATTGGCAATTTTTGTAAAATCTTGGGGTCGTTTATCCATCTTTTAAATGTTTATTATTTACTATGGACCATGTTGCTGGAAGTCTGGATAATTGTTTTAGCACATTATATAAAATAATAATTAATAAAAATGTATAAAATAACTTAATAAGGCCACACAACCCCAATTCTTATAATTTGATTGGAGTCGAGAAACTTAGTCAACATTTTTTCCAAGTGAATAAGCTTTCTTGTCCTCGAGTCATCTTTTTACGTAAAATGGATCTAGCAGCCTAGTTCAGAATTTTTAAGGCAAAGTTTTCTATTTGATACCGAGTACGTTTTACTCACTGAGGTTAGGTTCAGTGTACTTTCTTATCATTCACTTGACTCCTAATAACTCTACGTGAGTGGGTTAAGTTATCTTGTTCAACATATTTTCTAGCGAGATGTAACATATTTTTTGTGACCAAGCTCATTCAACATTTAGCACTTCTAACCTATATAGGTTCAAGTTTCTGTATTTAGTATATTTTATTAAGTGTTGAAGATGAGATTTAAATGATATGCATGGACTCTTTCTAACATCTTAAACTTTATAAACCGATTCAATGTGATAGTAAAGCACGCACAGATACTAAGTTCAAGTTTCACCGTTACCTATTCAATGAAGTTGTGCACATGCTAGGTTTTGATAGAAAGATGTGAACTCCACCTACAATTGAGGGAATATGTTGAAAATAAGATTTAAACGATATACGTGTTGTCATCTCTAATGATTTGATCTTTTAGATTAACAACTTTTAGATCAAGTTGTTGAATATCTTGATCTCCAGTATTTCTTCCTGATTGGGGTCAATTTATTCCCGGTGAATATACCTACTCTATGTTTATTATCTCAATCCGGTGGGGCTTGAGTTGCCTTATTGAAAATTTTTCCCACATGAACTACAATTTGACTTACCTTGTTCAATTGTGTACTTGTAAACAAACTTACTTGATCTCTAATACCTCGGCCCAACTGCACTCGAGTTGGATTTTTAATCATATTTCCGAACAACCCCACCTAACCAATCTCTGAACCTCTACTCGATTGGTTCGACTTGCCTTGTTCAACATATAACAAGCCTTTTAGCCTTTTTTTTTTCCTCTTTGCTAATCTATAGGAGACAAAATGCAGTTCCGTAGTACTTCCTGTTCCAAGCCAGATAGAGAAGGTTCTGTAACCTTGTAAGTTGTAAGGTTGAACCAATTTTGTTTCTGTCAATATTTATTGTCTGTCAGTTTCAAAAGGAAACATTACACTAGAATACCCATGAAAATCTGTCACTTCAAAATTAAATTATAAAGTTAAATATTGCTTGAGAGGTAAATATAATGTTGGAAAAAGAAGATAAGATAAAAGGATGCTTGTTTGAAAGTTCTATGTTCATTATTTTTATTACTTAATAACAGCAAATCATGTTGAATGTGTTTTCATTATCCTTTACAGTGGATGGTTTGCCTTGTTTCTTGACCATTTTTCTTCTTTTCCTTCTGCAGGCACAACTTTCTCCTACTACTGGAACATTCCATTTTCCTTCATGCAATCTTGGGAGCTTATTAAAGTTCAACATTAAATCCAATGCTCAGAATGAACTCGATTTGGTGTCAAATAAGTTGACAACAGGAAATAAGGTAATCTGGTAGCAAAGTCATCTATATACTTGCTGCATAAACTCGATGGAAAATAGATACAAAAAAATTGAGATGAAGGCCTTTGTCATTAAAAAAATGGTCTTTTGTTGTTCATTAAATGTTTCCAATAATGTTGATATCACCATCCCTTCAATAAATGGGGGAGTTGTTTTAGCCTCCGTTTGGAAAGAACTTATTAACAGTTTAATTTATAAATAGATAGAATTTCACATATGGATAAGTGAAAAATACTTATTTGTCCGTTGGAATGTGTGATTGAAAATGAAGTTTGAACATTTATAAATTTTGCCAATCGGAACGGCTATTTTTTTCACACAATCTACGATTTTTTGCTTTTTGGTGAAGGATTTCATTAGTGTAATAATATTAAATTATCACCTGCATTTGTTTTATTGCTTTTAATATTGCTTAAACTTTTAAGAGATGGCCTAAAAATCCTTCGCCCTATGCAGCCCCCTGGAAATTTTGAAAATCCCTCACATTTGCTAGATGCTGCTAAAGGGGCCTGT
This sequence comes from Fraxinus quadrangulata, assembly GCA_903798255.1. Classification (NCBI taxonomy): domain Eukaryota; kingdom Viridiplantae; phylum Streptophyta; class Magnoliopsida; order Lamiales; family Oleaceae; genus Fraxinus; species Fraxinus quadrangulata. The sequence continues at coordinate 34,517 of CAIGRB010008474.1, forward strand.
TCTGCAGATGCAGCTGCTGAAGCTGAAATGTTGCAAAATAAATTTGTGGATGCTTATTGTCCTAGTTCACAGTCGAACATTACTAATACAGAGAGCGATAATAAAGAAAGTGGCCTCAATCGTAATCTTGAAAAGGATCCAAAAGCAGCATACTTTTCTAAGGAAGTATCCAGGTATTCCGAGGATGGATACAACTGGAGGAAATATGGACAGAAACATGTGAAAGGAAGTGAATTTCCTAGGAGCTATTTTAAATGTACTAATACAAATTGTCCTGTGAAGAAAAAGGTTGAGCGCTCACATGATGGCCAAATTACAGAAATCGTGTATAAGGGTTCTCATAATCACCCAAAACCTCAACCCTTTAGGCAATGTGACTTACAAGAGACCAGTGAAGGCAATGGATCATATTTGAGTGCTGAAAGTAGAACAGCTTGGAGAAACATCGTGCCAGGGTGTAGGGATGTGCGGTATGGATCAGATTGGAGGGCTGATGGTTTGAACAGGACATCTTCCACATCATTTCTATGTGATTTTTCTTATCCACATTTGTTATCAAAATCAATGAACTTATTTGAATCAGTCGGAACTCCAGAATTCTCATCTACATTTGCCAGTCAAGATGTTGATATTGATGAAGATGAGGCCACTCTAGATAGCACGTCGTTAAATGATGACGATGATGATAATGATGAATCTGAGCCTAAAAGGAGGTAATAAGTGCTTGTCTTTAGGTTTTTTTAAATATTTTTGCTTGCTATATGGTAAACAGATACAAAATTAGCAATTACCTTTCGTTTCAGGAAGCAATACAGATTCCCAATTGAAACCACTATATCATCAAGGTCGACTCGCGAACCGCGAGTAGTTGTCCAGATAGAAAGTGATATCGATATTCTGGATGATGGGTATCGATGGAGGAAGTATGGTCAAAAGGTTGTTAAAGGAAATCCAAACCCGAGGTATGTACTAAGATAAAATAATATTATCAAACATTATAGCTTCCGTTTGGAAAATTCATAAATCATTCATAATTAGTCAAACTTTATTCAACCACTCATTTTCCAATGGATCCACAAGTATTATTCACTTATCCAACACTCTTCCTTCTATTTATAAATTGAACCTTATACAAATTCTTTCCAAAAGGCGGCTTAAAGATGATTCCAAGACTTGTTTGCTTCACTTTGGTTGTAAGTAATTAATGGCAGATGACGTGAAAACAGCTAGTGTAACAGAAAACAAGAAACATAATAATCAAAAGGCAATAATTTTATGGTCTTGAATTTTTATATTTTGTAGGAGCTACTACAAATGCACTAGTCCTGGATGCTCAGTGAGAAAACATGTAGAACGAGCTGCAGATAATTTAAAATCTGTAATCACAACGTATGAGGGGAAACACAACCATGAAGTGCCTTCGTCCAAAACCGGAAGCCTTGTAATATCTAATGTTGCAAATTTACCGTCTGCTGTCACCAACAGTACCCAGTCTGCCTCATCGTCACTGCCTCAGAATCCAGGCATGTCCAAAGCTGGAATGCAGGTTCAAGATCTCCCCTTATACTTGGAAAGGAAGCCCATCTTAAGTAATGAATACACGAGCTCCAATTTTCTTGGAAATTTTGTCAGTGATGTGAGCTTTGGTGCTTCTTCGATATACCAATTCGCATCTGCTCCATTGCATTCCGTACCTTATGGATCTGTTCTGATGAACTCCAATGACATGGATACGTACCATTCTTCGAATATTTATCCTATTGTGCCAGATTATGTTCCAATGCCATTGCCAATGAATCATCTTCCAGGATCAGGAAATGTCAATCTGGGCAATTTTCATTTTGGCAATCATATGGTGCCAAATGGTGCAAATATTCAGTCTTCAATTCAAGGGCAGCCAATCAGAGAGTGCCACACGAAGATTCTGAAGCCGAAAGAGGAGCAGAAGGATAATAATGATTTATACGAAGCTTGCCTATCCATTCCCGATCATGCAAACGCAACATCATCGACAAGTTTTTCTAGGGCCATAGAAAATTTCCCATCTTGACCAACAATTTTCTCTTGGCCCTTCCAAACCAAGTTTAGGGTAGTGGTTACTCTCCAGTGATTGTCAAAGGTAACATTCTCGTGCAATTTGTTGATTAAAGTGTCTTCTGCTTCGTATTCTTCCGCATAATGCATATAACTATGTGTAAATATTCTTTTTGAAACTTCACATTTTTGCTATTCTGCAGTGTGAAGTAAATTAATGAATTTGTAGTTTTATGCTGTCTCTCGGTGCATGCACACGCATACATTTACAAACAAATATGGAGATGAAGTCCAACATTAAACTAAATTGCTATTTGATAAGCATAGGCTGGTCGTGCATAGCAGTGTCAATTGGGCAGGTTGGACTGATTCGTGGTACCATTTAACTGTGGCTTGTCTTGGTCCTATATGGTCGAAGTGGGATATAGAGCCTGACACTGGATGTTTCATGGGCCGTGCTGCATGGGGCGCGACAGCTCTACTCAGTTTTAACACCTCTAGTCATACTATAATATAGAGAACGTGGTTTCAAGTTCTTGTTTCAGGTGTGTAAGATAATGCGGTTCATCAAAAAGAAGTTAATACCATATTTCTGTCACAATTATAATAGGTGTAAGATAATGTGCAAAATGCATTACAGTCAAGGTTTATGACTTCATCTAATTACATAAGACACAAGAAATTGATAGTTTGTAATCGATAAATGTGATTGTTTCTCTCAATTGTACACCGACTCTTGATGTTGAAATCTGTAGTGAGCCTCAACATCAACTTCATTGGTGGTGAATCATCATAGGATCCTGGTATCCTTTCTCTTCATTCTTCTCACAAAATTTTTTAGTGAAAAGAAGGGTAGTGATAGTTTGTGCTCTGACGATAAGAGGAAAATATGAAAAATAGCAAATGCTTAAAATGGGATCTTTTTCCTTATTCGCAATCCGGCTATACCTCTGTTGTACATCGTCTATTTCTTGCTCCCTCTTCCACTTATTGGAGACGCAACTTCAGCACCTTGATACACCTAGAAGGTCTTTGATCTCGCTTATGATGGGCAACCGATTCTCCCTACATGATAGGTCAATAAATGGACCTGTTGTCTGGTGAGAGTAACAAAACGCGTGTTGGCTCCGCGACGAACCTCCCCAGAGCTACTCTCACGTCCATCCTCTCAAGGAGGTGAAAATGCTTGTCTTGGTGCATCAAGAATTGCCTCATGGCGGCATTCTCATCATTAGCACGTTGTAGATTAATAGTCGTGTTTGCCAAGTATAAGTTAATTTGATTCGACGATTCTCCATGCATTTATCTCTGTCGAGAATGATTTTGATTACCAACTTTCTTCAGGTTTTAAATACTTGTTAGACCTACATCCGCTTATACTTCTTGGCTTTTTATGTACCTCACGTGTTTTCTTCTCGTGATTTTAGTAAGATTCCCCACAGACGCTCCAAAACTAATTTGTATACTAAAATAATTAGGATTTTGATGGATTATGTAATATGTTGTGGGAGAAAAAATTGGATGAAAAAATTGATTATGTTTTAAGCTGACAAATGATAGAGTGCTTGCCATATGACATTATGTAATCCATTATACAAATCTTAATATACATATAGCAATATCCAAATAATTATTATCCATTTGGATATCACATTGGCCACAAAAGGCTCCACCACATGCCCACGTCATGGATGGATATTCATACCCGATCGACGAGGCGTGTCGAATCCAAAAAGGTGCTTCAATTGTCGAAGCTCCTTCAAGCAAAGGACTGCATAACCCAATCACTTGGATAAAAAATATAATTGGAGGCCTCGACCGTGAATCTACTCTCTCTTAAAAGAGGGACTTTGAGGATTACTATTCATTTGTGATTTCTCCTCACATATCACTGTTTCATATGTGGACAAAAAAAATGCAAACCCACAATTGTTGACTTTGGAAAAAAAAATGGTAGTCTTTGTGTGCCACGAAACACCTCTTTGTGCTGCATGGAGGTTTTCTCCATGCCATATCCCCACGGAGACACGGGTGTGTCTCTGTTTCTACAATATTGCGTTAAACTGAGTTTGTAAATTACAATTCACAAAAAAAATAAGAACCCTTCAGTGATCGACTTGTTCTGGACTCAAACGTAACTATGGATTGCATCAACTTATCTACCAAGGTAGAAAAATCTCTTCCTCCTTTCATTAAAAAATCATTTTGTTATATTGAAAATACCAAGAAAAGAGCAGCAGAAGACACTATATTAAAAAAATCAAATCTCAGTATTTCATGAGTAGACGAGGATATCTATTATCAAATATTTCATGGAAGAATACATTTTTAGTAATCATTCAAGAAACAGTTTTCCATATTGTACCTTCGTTGGACAATTTTTCAGACGCCAATCTTTTTCATCCAAAGTTCATAGAAATTTTGGATTCTTCTTGGGTTGATAGTTTCACCTTTTATGTAGTTGAGGAGCTCCAGCGCTGCCTGCTCCGTAGAGACATGGAGCTGTGACCGTGTCTTCACGGAGGCTTAGACATGTACTGCACACGAAACAAATAGTGAGGAAAAGTGTATCAAATTGATTTCTCTTTTGCTTGTGCTCACCTTCCAAGTGCAAACAAGAGGATTGTAAAATCAAAGCTCATCATCCCTCAAATAATGAAACACAGAAGCCTGGGTACAATACTTAATGATGTACTGTGAAGACAATTGAAAGGCACTTACTGACTGATGGCAAGAAGTGTTCGGAAATTTTCTATAAATTTTAAGCACAAGAGACATCTAAACAGTAATCGAGTAACATAATTATAGCTTGATAAAGATTATAAACAAATGTGATATAATCCATTCAAGACTTTGAGCCTCTCGAACTCTTTGACCAACTAATCAACGATTTTGCTAAATAACTTACTGTGTTATATAGCTCACATTACTCTCAAAATATTATTAAATAGCTCGTATATTATCACTACGTAGAATTTTGACTTCCAATAACTTATGTTTTGAAATGTCACAATGCGTGAGACGAATATAAGCTCACACATTTCTCATAGCACAGAAATTATTCATGACACTCGATATTCATATTTTTCTGAGTAGTGTTCAGTCTTTCAGATGTACAACGCTAGTATCCTATGGACCAACCTCAATGCGAATTAAGCAGGTTTCTGCAAGTGTACAGTTGAACCATCTCATCTAAAACTAGAAGCTTACTTTTGGACATGAAACACATATTTATTTATATTTAGTCTTCAATAGCTACGTGTTTATCAAATCGGCCCTTGTGATCATATACTAAAATTAAATGACATCTTGAGGAATGAGCTTCACCAAGAGGCAGATTTGATCTCACAGTATAATTGGGAATTGGGTAATGTAAAACGCTGATCTTCTATTAATGAAATAAGAAGCTTGCTCCATAGCATGAAGACAACTACAAAACAGACAATGAGATAATTCCTAATACAATAATTGCCCCCAAGGATGGAGTCATCAAAATAAATTTGATGAGCCGAGTATTGAAAGGGATGTGGATTTCTATCAAAAATTTGGTTATAAGGAAAGGGATACTAACATTTAAAACTAACACTGCCTACAAAATAACAAATTTCGTGCATTTGCTCCGACAAAAACTAGTAAGGTTAAAAGTAATTAACAATATTTGCAAGTCTAAACCTTTTTAAATTACTAAGTCTGAGGATTCCAATTTCTAAGTCTCCTAAGTAACTTGAGCTTTTTCTAAACCATTTTAAATTACTTTTAATTGTTTTCTTTAGATCATGTAGAATATTAATTTAAAACCTTTAAAATCAAAACTTTGGCTTTTCCGTTAGAACTTGATATATTTGAATTTGTAACTAGATTAACAGCGTGAACTTATCTTGAACTTATCATTATATTATTCGTTTCTATGCTGTATATATTAACTTTGATTTTCAAATCATACACGTAAAAATTCATATCATATGTTTGACAAAGCATGTAATTACTTATTAGTTGGTCAAACTCCACACATTCGACTCATAACTTTTTAACGACTTTTATCATACATAAGGTACAGTGGATGGGTCGATGTTGGGTTGACAGTAAATGAAAAAATGTAAATCGCACTTTAAGGAGGAACAAGCAAATGCGATTTGATGTGGGATTTGATAGAACGGGCTAATAAAACGGGAGGCGAGGTTCAGATCTCCCAGATGCCCAAACACCAGCACCGCTCATACCGCGCACATCCAACACTGGTTGAGGAAAATTGGGCTATAAAATTTAACCAATTCTGATCTCGAGGAAAACTTTCGGTAAATTCACTTTTTCCACTTTTGTTTTCCATTAATTTTTTCGATCTTTCCTGATATCATGAGTTTCATTCTGGATCTGAAAGTTCACGACTTAATTCAATATCTGTAGCGTAAGCATTAGACCCAACAAATTTGGACGAATATTTAGATACCCACTTTGATATAGCGTTTCTTGAATTGGATCGTGTACTCGTTCATCACTTTGTCTTGGGTGGTGGGGGTTGTGGAGCATGTAAATTGGCATGGATCTGTTAATGTGATTGATAAATTTTTCAATGACTGTAGTTCAATTTAATGTACAAGTTAAGGAGGCGTAACCCAGTCTGATCTTTTAGCCTTCCAAGGATTTTTCTAATTTTTTGTTGGTTTTTGAATACTAACGTTGTGTTGCTGGTGACCAAGCTCCTAAATATAAGGATTTAAAAATGAATTCGGCCGGAATTCTTCCCAAGTGCTCCGAAATATTAATTTCAGTGAGTAATAACTGGGAAAATCACATTATATTTCTAAAGATTATACGATTTGATAAAGGACATTTGAAAAATAAGTTTCAATTTTTTCAAGGTCTCAAAATTTTGTTTCTTCATTTTCTGTATATTTCATTTCATAATCACAACACAACAATTCAGGAGTCAACATTTTCAATCATTTGAATTATATTGGTATAATTTTTAATTCTATTACATGTCAAATCAAATCATTCTGTGATGAGAAATTATTACTGGGGGAGGAAGTAATTAGATGGAGCATCATTATGTTTCAGTCAATTTTCTCCTATGTAATTCTTTAACTTTTGTAAATTTTGCCATCGTGCATTGATAAAATAGCTGAGTTTTTGGCTTTTCTAGATAACGAATGCAAAATGGAGAAATCGTGCTCTTTGTTGGTACACTTTGACAAGGGCACACCGGCACTTGCCAATGAGATCAAGGAGGCACTTGAAGGGAACGATGTTAACGCTAAAATTGATGCCATGAAAAATGCGATCATGCTTTTGCTGAATGGTGAAACTCTACCTCAGCTCTTCATTACCATCGTTAGATATGTGTTACCCTCTGAGGATCATACCATTCAGAAACTTCTTTTGCTTTATTTGGAGCTCATTGACAAGACTGACGGCAAAGGTCGTGTGTTGCCTGAAATGATCTTAATCTGTCAAAATTTGAGAAATAATCTTCAGCACCCAAATGAATACATCCGTGGTGTTACATTGAGGTTTCTTTGCCGGCTGAAAGAGGTGGAGATCATCGAGCCATTAATCCCCTCCATTATCTCAAACTTGGAGCATAGGCACCCTCATGTTAGGAGAAATGCAATTCTTGCTGTGATGACAATTTACAAACTCCCACAAGGCGAGCAGCTCTTGGTTGATGCACCAGAGACAGTTGAAAGGTTTCTATCATCAGAGCAGGATGCATCAGCTAAAAGAAATGCCTTTCTGATGCTTTTCAATTGTGCGCAGGATCGTGCTATTAATTATCTTTTGACCAATGTTGACAGAGTATCTGACTGGGGGGAATTAATGCAGATGGTCGTCTTGGAGTTGATCCGGAAAGTTTGTAGGACAAACAAAGCAGAAAAAGGGAAGTATATTAAGATCATTATATCACTACTGAATGCTCCTTCAGCTGCTGTTGTCTATGAATGTGCAGGAACCCTTGTTTCTTTGTCTTCTGCTCCTACAGCTATTAGAGCTGCAGCCAATACATATTGCCAGCTTCTACTCTCTCAGAGTGACAACAATGTTAAGCTCATTGTGCTTGATCGCCTAAATGAACTCAAGCTTTCTCACAGGGATATTATGGTTGATATGATCATGGATGTTTTGAGGGCACTGTCAAGCCCCAACCTTGACATTCGCAGGAAAACACTAGATATTGTTCTTGAACTTATTACCCCCCGAAATGTCAATGAGGTGGTTCTTAATTTGAAAAAGGAAGTCATGAAAACTCAAAGTGGGGAGCTTGAGAAGAATGGAGAGTATAGACAGATGCTCATTCAAGCCATCCATTCTTGTGCTATAAAGTTCCCTGAAGTGGCCAGCACAGTGGTCCATTTATTGATGGATTTCTTGGGAGACAACAATGTAGCCTCTGCTATGGATGTTGCCATTTTTGTGAGAGAGATTATAGAAACCAACCCAAAATTAAGGGTTTCCATAGTCACCAGGCTTCTGGATACTTTTTATCAGATCCGAGCAGCTAGAGTTTGTTCCTGTGCTCTTTGGATCATAGGAGAGTATTGTCTATCTCTATCTGAAGTTGAGAGTGGCATTGCAACCATAAAGCAGTGCCTTGGAGACCTACCCTTTTTTTCGATTTCCGAAGAAGAGGAAGTTACTGACTCTACAAAGAAATCGCAGCAGGCGAACTCCATTACTGTTTCATCTAAAAGGCCAGCTATCCTTGCAGATGGGACATATGCAACTCAAAGTGCTGCCTCTGAAACTACTTTCTCCCCTCAAACTGTAGTTCAGGGATCTCTGAGTACTGGAAATTTGAGGTCCCTTCTTCTCACTGGTGATTTTTTCCTTGGGGCAGTTGTTGCGTGCACATTGACAAAGTTGATACTAAGATTGGAAGAGGTTCAACCATCCAGGCTTGAAGTGAACAAAGCATCAACAGATGTGTTACTGATCATGGTCTCAATGCTACAGCTGGGACAATCTTCAGTTCTCCCTCATCCGATTGATAATGATTCTTATGACAGAATTGTTCTTTGCATAAGATTGCTGTGTAACACGGGGGATGCTGTCAGGAAAATCTGGTTGAAGTCTTGCCATGAGAGTTTTGTTAAAATGCTTTCAGATAAACAGCTACGTGAAACTGAGGAAATTAAAGCCAAGGCTCAGATTTCTCATTCCCAGCCTGATGACCTTATTGATTTCTACCATTTGAAGAGCAGGAAGGTAAGAATACTCGTTTTGTGACCCTTATGCATGCAACGAATATTAAAGATCTCTTATTTGTAGTTTATATAGAAAAATAGCTTTGGAGTTGATTTTCAGATGCTATTAGAACATAGCTGGCCTTTTCAAGAGAGTTATGGTTTGTATGTCATTCTCCTTGATTAACTGTGCCTGTCTGCATGGGTTATTGATGCAGAGGTATGGAGAAAATTAAACTGAACAATTATACAAATTTTCCTTTTGGGTTTCCATGCACACGTCAGTCTGTGTGCAATTGTATTCTGCAGCTATGCTCCTAGTTGGGAATCTCACGTGAAATTGATGGTTGATTCAACTAATTTTATCCATTGTTTTGTAGATTTTCCACATTAAGCCCCTGTTTGATGGGGATAAAATTAGATTTTTAGTAGATTTTGATAGAAGTTGATTACTTGTGTGGTTGAAAAGTTGTGGAATTCATGAAATATGTGGTTAAAATTAATTGTTGACTTTGACTTTGACTTATATTAAAATTTAGATTTTAATTCCTACCAAACATGGGCTAAATGTTAGGTAGGAAAATTTCCGGTAGTTACCCGAGACTGTCCGTGCAAAATTTTTAATTATGTCCTCACATGGTTGTCTTCTCTCCAGGGCATGAGCCTGCTGGAGTTGGAAGATGAGGTCCAAGATGATTTGAAACGTGCTACTGGGGAATTCAGTAAGGATGCAGATGACGCAAATAAGCTAAATCGCATTGTTCAACTTACAGGATTTAGTGACCCAGTCTATGCTGAAGCATATGTGACTGTTCATCAATATGATATTGTCCTAGACGTTACAGTTATCAATAGAACTAAAGAGACCCTCCAGAATTTGTGTTTGGAGCTGGCTACAATGGGTGACCTTAAACTTGTCGAGCGTCCTCAGAACTATACTCTGGCACCTCAATCAAGCAAGCAAATAAAAGCAAATATTAAGGTTTCCTCTACCGAGACCGGAGTCATTTTTGGCAACATTGTCTATGAGACTTCCAATGTGCTCGAGAGGACTGTTATCGTCCTCAATGATATCCATATCGATATCATGGACTACATTTCCCCTGCTGTGTGTAGTGATGCTGCTTTTAGAACCATGTGGGCAGAATTTGAATGGGAAAACAAGGTATCATTATCCTTCATGTTACTGTTATATTCATTTCTGCATTTTCTTTTCAGTTACCTGATATTTTCCCTTGATTTTCCCATGTTTTCGGCGTTATTATTGTTTTGTGCTGATCAGCTTCTAAAGTGTTTATTATCCATGTCTTTACCGAAAGATTTGTAGTTTCTCTAATGTGAATTGTTTTGGGTGTAATTTAGTTTGTATTATTTAAATTAATACAAATAATTTGCTGAATTGTAACTTTGCTGTTTATTTACTACCAAACAGCCTTTCCTTTTCTCTACAAGATTTTCAAACAAATCTGCAAATATGATGTTCAAGTCTGAAATTAGAACATCTCAAACAATCTTTTTATGGAGCAGTCGTAGCGCCTTTTTATACAATAGCTATTGGGTACCTGGTCTTACAGCATTAGGAAGTTATTTATTTTGAGAACATGCTCAATCATGATAATGTGTTTGGTTCGTTTCTGGGTAAAGTTTCTCTAAAAGGACAAAACAGGGTCCTATTTCCCTAAATTGACCTTAGTAGAATGTGCTAATGCAATAATCTTATGCCAATTTATATCATTTGTGTTTAATAATCCTTTAAAATTGAAAGCATTTTCCAATAGATCACTGATGTATTTAGCTTGCTCCACTCATATAGTTTCTTTTTCCGTTCAAACAAGTTCTTCTTGTTTAGGGAATGTTACTCATCTTGTTACTAATTGCTTTTCTTTTCCTTTTTCTCCCTTTCTTTCTTTTGGCAGGTTGCTGTCAACACTACAATAACAGATGAGAAAGAATTTCTTGACCATATAATCAAATCCACCAACATGAAATGCCTAACTGCACCGTAAGTATTTATATATTTACCTCTGTGTTGTAATTTTGCGTCCATGGACGAGGTTTAGTCACATGCATGATAATCTTATCCATTTGTTTTTTAGGAAAAAAAAAAAACTAATCATATATATGCCGAGATGCTATTTTCCAATATTAGAGTGGGACTTGGAGTTGGTTTTCCGTAGCTTTATTGGTGTTTTACTATTTTTCTTTGCTGGATCTGAAAGGGTCTTCCCGATTGAGAATGCATTGCAAATTCACTGTAGATAGTTTGTTTACCGTCTCTGCCTTTTTCAGTAATACGATAATTCCTTTTAGTTTAGATAATAATATTTTATAGGACTCCAAGGTTGTGTTTGTAATAGTACAGAATGCAGAGTATCACTAGGCCAAAAATTATTTCAGCTTCCTAGTGCTTGAATCTCACAGAAATGGAAATTTTCGAAGTCTGACAATTTGAAATTGAGTTTTTGAAGAACAAAGAAACCTGTTGTTGATAATCCAAATTAAGATTATCACCTGGCAAGAAAATGATCCTAGACAAGCCCTTTCTTTGAAAGTATGTCAAATCTTATAGTATAACAAGTGTAACACATAACTTTATTACAAGCTTGTTTGGCGAAGATTTTTTCAAGTGAAAAATGATTTTTTTGGAGAATGCGTGGTTGAAAAATGGGGAAAAGTTGTGGATCCATAGAATGTGTGGTTGAAAACGATTTTTGGAGAAAATGAATTTAGAAAATCTGTGCCAAACAAGCATTAAATATAGCCCTTGTTTGGCCCCCATTTTCTAAAACTCATTTTTCCTTGAACTCATTTTCAAATATGCATTGCATGGGACCCACAACTTTATCAACTTTTCAATCACGCATTTCATCAATATTTATCGAAATATACTAAAAATCTTATTTTTAGCTAAACCAACAGGGGCATAGTGTGCTGGTCTAGCATCTGAGTGTGAGGTTTTCACCGTCCTAGGGAAGCATGCATGAAACAAGGAATAGATAGGCTGGATTTTTAGTTCTAAGAGGCAAGAAGTCATGACCAATCAAGTTATCAAGGATAAAATCTGGTCTTTCACGTTATGTGACACAAATCAATATCTTTGTGCGATCTTTTTGTCAAAGCAAGATGTATCTCTGCGGTTAAGGTAACTGCTAAGTAACGTTAAGTTTTAGAATATTTTGTCCTCTCTTACTCCAATTGCGACATGTCAATGGCGAGTCTGTATATCATTTTTTCTTCTTTCTTTTATATCCTGTGCAAATACTGCTCTGCAATATTTATTCCTTATCTTTTCTTTTGCTTATTGTGGGATGTGGGTGGTGAGATTTGTAGTTTTGCCTTATATTCTGGTTCAAATTCAGGTCTGCACTGGATGGTGAATGCGGGTTCTTGGCTGCAAATTTGTATGCAAAGAGCGTGTTTGGAGAGGATGCTTTGTTGAATATTAGTGTCGAGAAACAAGCCAATGGCAAACTGAATGGATATATTAGGATAAGGAGCAAGACCCAAGGAATTGCTCTCAGCCTGGGTGACAAGATCACTCTCAAGCAGAAAGGAGGAAGCTAATCTTGTCTTTCGGTAAATGCCAGTCATTTTTTTCTAATTATGTTTTGACATTGATTATCTGCTGGCTAAGCTTGAAAATGTCACTTTTCAAGTACATTTTTTGTTTTCATGTTTGATTAAGTTACTCTTTTTTTAACTGTTTTAATTATTTCCAACTTTTACGAATAAAAAATTTTGTTTTAAAACTTATTTACTTATAAGTAAACTTTTTATGCTTAGCTAAACATGCTATGCTTTGGTTAGTTTGTCTTAGGATGAAAGGAGTTAAAAAAAAAAAAAACTACCCACAGGTATCTTCTTCCTTGACGTAACATGAAGGCCCTCTTCTTTTCAAACTACTCATGAATATCCTTGAGTCTGATGGGTAGCACGCTGCTAAAAGGGATTCTCAAGATTTATGTGCTTCTTGTTTATGTACCTACAAACTATATATAACGCATGTTAGGCGTTTTGTGAAATAGTTAACCAATGTTCTCTCATTTATTTAATTTCATCAATATTTAATCCATTACAATCTGTAGGTTTTGCATGTGAGTTACCTTTAGAAAACTTGCTTGGAAGAAGACTGGGCTTATTGAGAATACATGTGGCTTTCACTTTCACATCATTAAATTAGGTAGAAGGATTACTCAAAGAGGGACTGGTTGAACTACATTTGAGATGTACCTTTTGTAGAGGATTGAGAAAGAACTAATGTAGTGATTTTGTTCAGATTATTCAAATAATTGTATTTTTTTTTTGTCGAAGAACGAATGTAATTGTTAATATCATGACAACTTCCTGGCTGTAAATTGAAGTTTTATTCATGTGTAATCATTGCTTAGCACGAAAAATGGACAGTGGACCGTATTGCTAGCATATATGTATAAGCTTAAAATTCTGTCTTGGGTACTAAACGTTTTTGCTGGTCTTTTACCCAGTACCTTTTTATTTTTTTGGACATTAATCCTCTGAAAGAGAATGCGATTGTTTCCTAGTAATTTCTTGTGTTACAAGACCCAGTACCCATATTTAACATGTACACCCAATAGTTATTGGGTATGCAGATAATTCTAGCTGGCCCTTCTCAAGAAAGCCCTTCCACATCGAGTAGAGTTGCCTTGAATAGCTCTCTTCTCCTTTTTTTTTTTTTTTCCCTTTGTAACCATGTGCTCTTTTTGTTTGTCGAGTGCCCTCTTCCAGTTTTATAGACCATGAATATGATCTCAGAAGTAAGCAGCAAATTCAACCACCATCTATATTTGTGTACTCAACGAAGAAAAATCCCAACAAGATCAAAATCCGCCCGAAGGCTTAAGTGTCGATAGATGGTACCTTGTTTTTTCATGACAATGTTCAAGACTATGAAAGGCATGGCGTGACTTGTCTCTTTTGTCAAGGACACACAAAAACAAGGAGTTGATAAATTCACAATTTTGTTTTGTAACATCTACAATTGTCTTTTTATCCAAACTAATATATTCTAACCCCGTGTGTTAATCTCGACAAATGGTCGATATGGGCTATTTGATCTTTGGTAGTTTCTTAATTGATTACTCAATTCCAAATACATGATCTTGAATAATATCGAGACTTAGAGCGACTATTCAACTTTTTTGGGCTATTTCATGTCTAACTCAAATCAAAATTGATGTAGTACATAATCAAGATCAGTAGTTTCCTACTATAATCGTAATTTATCTTTCATAGTTATGTTTATCTTTTCTAGTTGTAATAGGATCTTTATCTTTTATTTGATTATGACTATATTTTTAATTTTCTAGTAATATTAGAAGTAGAAAATAATCTTGTCTAAAAATATAGATGCATGGCACAACTTTTCACAACAATCAATCATAAATTAATACAAAGCAAAATTATTAAAATATCGTTCTTAATTACTACATAATTCTTATTAGAAAAAATTCATAAAACGCTTTCGCACCAAAATAGTTAAATATTGAGACTATTAGATACATCCTCTCACATTTTAAAAAAATATCATTAACCTCCTTTATTTCTAATTTTGAGTACCATAGTCACCCTTTGACCACCTTTAAGTAGGGATGTCATACGACTCGTCTAATGGAGCAGCTCGTGACTTGGTTCGTAAAAAGCCCAAGCCGGCTCGATTGGTGGCTCGTCGAGCCACATGGGTCGGTCTGCATGGCTGGCAAAAAATAGCTCGTGTTATAGGCCTGGTTGCTTGTCTGCTTGTCGAGCGCTGTTACTTGAAGTGGGTAGCTACCAAGCTACTTCAGGTAGGCGGTTGTTTGCTTGAAGCAGCTTGCTTCAGTTGCCAACACAAATTTTAAAAAATAAAATCGTTTTGGCTCGGCTTGATAAGGCTCGAGCCGGTTTCGATTTTTCGATTGAGCTAAAGTTTAACTCGGCTCGGCACGAGCCAAAAAAGTTAGAGCCATTTTTTGCTCGAGCCTTGCTCAAGCCGCGATCTTGGGCTTGTGGTATGCTTGACCGGCTCGTTTACATATGAAAGTTTCTAATTAATGTTTTATTGAAATTCATGTGCAGAATTACCAATTAAAAAATAAATCACTTATTAATTGTTTCTAGATGATTAAGTCAATTAATCTAATTTCACCATATATTTGAATACCACAATAAATCAAAAGTAGTAACTAAATAAGAACACCAAAAATGATCACAGAGAAAAATCCTTCGCAAATGATCTAAAAACTTTGGGCCCAAGTCAATAAAATCCACTATAGACAAATTAATTTATAGTACGGTTTAGACTCGACTAACCCTTAGTACTTTCTGACCTATTTCCTTGTAATCACCAAGACTTTATGGGTTGCGTGCTCCTACATCAGCTCCCGACCTTTTGGAATTGTCTATCTCTTGTGAATCACCAGAACTCTTTATTCTTGTTCTACCGGACCTCCAGTTTCCTTTCACGATCTTCAAAACTTTGACAGATTATACGGAAGTGGTTGGTTTGGTGTTTGTTCGTTAGATTCTTTTGTGTTTCGATCTTGGGTTGAATATAGAATATAATGACTCGATCAACAAATTATGTATTGGATGAATTTATGAATCAACAAAGAAAGGGCTGAATCAAGATAACTTTGAATGTGTTGTTTGCTCTTCAATAATATTTTTTCTATAATGAAAGAATGATTCAACACACGTTTGAGGCAATCTCGGGCATGTATATTTATAATGGGAAGTAGTTATGGTGAAATAGGACTAAAAAAAATCAATAAATAAGGTTCCGTTCGAGCGCCAAGATACTGTTTTTGGCGCTTGAGCCCTATGTTAGCGGTAGTTGAACAGTTGTCAGTATTTTTATCATAAATTTATCTCTTGATATCAGACTGAGATGATTCAAAGTGCATTAGAAAGATAATTCAATGGGCTATAATTTTTCTAGAAATAGCCTTATCAAAATATCATGTTTTCTCTATGAAATATTCATGGCAACTTGTGATTGAGAATTTGGAGCATGATTTGTGTAACACTTTTACACTTCTTTGACTTTTAATTGCATTCCAATGACTGCATGTGATTTTCTTGGACATCATCATGGACATCATGGACTTCTTCAAGACCATACTACCAATCTCAACTCTTTTTGACTTTAATTACAACTCAATTTCAACTCAACTAACCTAGATTTTGAATACGGACAAAGCCAATGATAATTAGGATTCTAACATCACTGCCTTTAAGATTGTTAAGTGATTAAATATAATTTGGTAATACCTAAAATATCCAGGAGAATAGTATAAAAAACTACGTAAAATCGATGCATTAATTTGGCCTAATGTCATAGCCTATTATCAAAACTAGTTTCATGGTTAATGAATATTATAATCCATTCTAGGGTTAAATGCACCGCATGTCACCCAATTTTGAGTGGAGGTGCATCTAGGTCACTTATCTTCAAATTGGTGTAAGCAAACTACGGAACTTCAATTTTCTAATAAATTTAGTTACTCACCTTCAATTTGGTGTAATCAAGTCACACAATTTTGATTTGCTTGTAGATTTGATCACTTCGTCTGTTATTATTAGTTTCACTAACGAAATATATTGAACTCGATGTCAAAAATAATTAATAGCTAACATGTGAAAAATGTGCTTTTAGTCCATACATTTATTACATAAAAATAGTCTAAGATGGATTATGTGCATTTTTGTGTGGCGTTGACATTTACAATAGTCATACATTAGCTTTAATGTCGAGATCATATATTACATCAATTAGATTGACGACGATTCAATTTATAGCAAATTACATTTGCAAGCAAATTGAAGTTAGGTGACTTGATTGCACCAAATTCAAATGAGTGACTTGATATGAAGCAAATGAAGTTGGATGATCTGATGCACTAGATTAAACATGAGTGACCTAGATGCACATTCACTCAAAGTTGAATGATCGGCAATGCATTTAACCCTCCATTTTATTAAGCTTAACAACGTATATATTTCTTTATTCTTTCACTTTACCCGTAGAGATGGCAAAATTATTTGTCTCCGACGTTCCCTACACCTCCCTCAAATTCTCCAAACTTGTCTAAATTATTTTTTGTTTTAGTTTATTTTCATGTTTTACAATTGAAATCGTATTTTAAAAATGCTGATTAATGTATAGATGATACGAAGTTTTATATATTATTCTCAAACAAAATTTAGGTATCTATTTAATTTAGCAAAAAAAAGTTAATAGAACTTTAAGTTGGAGTCAATAATTAATTTTTATCCTATGAACTTTTATCAAAATTTATTAAAAAATTAATATTAAATTAAATCATAAGATAATTTAATCACTAATTAGTTAATTACAAATAATAATGAATCAAATCATTAATTTATAAATACACATAGGAAATACGAAATATCTGAAAACTATATCTGCGATCAAGAGTTATGCACAAAAGTATGTCTCCACGTTTAATTTTCTCATAGTTGGGAAACAAATAGTATACCAGAATGAGTTATGAACATGAGTGATCTTTCCATATCTCTCTCTCTACAAATTCTATCACAACAGCAATT
>CAIGRB010008479.1:5465-19293 GCA_903798255.1 Fraxinus quadrangulata
TAAAATAACTTAATTTATGCTGAAATATGTAATATGAATATAACATACTAAAGAAATGATTTCAATAAAATGAATTTTACTTTAAAAGAATTGATTATAAAATCCGTTTGATTATGGAAATCAAATCAAATGTATAAAATAATTAACTTTCTGAAAAGATATAAATTTAATAAATAATTATTTCTGAAAAATAAGTTTTTCTACTCACTCAAAACAAGCTACAAGCTATGACGATAGATAAGCTTTTCCGATTTCTTCGTCACCACCTGAAATAACATATAAGATAACCAATTATACTTTCTAGTTCATTTACGAATAACTAATTCATGAACACAACCTTCATTCCAACATAAATGCAATTCCTTCTTCAAATCTAGTGAAAACTAGCAACCATACTTCAATTCACTTAACTTTTATATTCTAACTTATAATTCATTATTCCAAACAAGTATTCCATCAACATAAATATTCCACCAAACATACTTCATTCAAGAATCCAAATAAAAATTCTAGGGTTTGCTCAAAAATAAAAATTCCTTACCTTGATGTAAATGGAATGTAATCATTCAAGAAACTTGAACTAACAATGATATTTCTTCAACTTAATCTAAAAATTTAAACCAATAAATTAAAATCTTAGAAATTCAACATAAATTATTCTTCTACTTCTTGAAGAAAATAAAGAGAATGAACAATGTAATTCAAGCTTAAAATACCCACTTATTCTTCTTCTTCTTCTTCTTCTTCTTCTTCCTTCTCTTCTTCATTTTTCTTCTTCTCTCTCTCTTTTGTCCTTTCTTTTCTCTCGGTCTCTCTCAAATCTTCCCTCTCTGCCGGTTTCTGTCTTGTGTATATGTGTGGGGATGAATGAAATGGGTTTAAAAATTACTAATTATTGGGGCATTAAGTGATAATTGCAAAGGGAGTCCACGACCTTTAATTTGATGTATAAATAAATCCTTAACTATAAATCTCATCTATCTTAAACTCTCATATATTTTCAATTATAAAATAAGTCCCAATCAAATGATTGAGTTTGATAATATAACCCTTGACTTTGACTAGTTAAAATGGGTAGTAACAATCTTACCTCCTTAAAAGAATTACATCCTCGAAATTCGATGGATATCTTGCTACTCAATGAATAGATAAGGATATTAAGCACGCATCATATCCTCATTTTCCCATGTAGTCTCTTCTACCGCCTAGTTCTTCGAAAGTACATTGACAAGTACAATTGTTTGGCTTCGCTGGATTTGCACCTTTCTATCTAGAATTTTCACTGGCTCTTCTATATAGGTCAAAATCTCCTTTAAGTGGATTGGTTGAGACTCTAGAACATAAGAAGGATTTGCAATGTACTTTCGGAGCATGGAAACATGAAAATTATCATGGATCCTGCATAATTCATCTGGCAAATCTAATCGATATGCAACTGGATCAATCTGCTCAATAATCTCATAAAGGGCTAATGTATCGTGGACTCAACTTTTTTCGTTTGTCAAATCTCAACACCCCTTTTCAAGTTGACAATTTCAAAAATACTTTATCTCCAACTGCAAATTCAAGATCATTCATGCGCATATCTGTATAACTTTTATGTCTTATGCTATTTTCAAATTTTCTCTAATCAATTTCACATTTTCTGAAGCCATTTGAACCAATTCAAGGCCTATTAACTTTCTTTCACCAACTTCATCCCAACATACTGGTGTTCTATACTTTCTACCATATAAGGCCTCAAAAGAAGCAATTTCTATACTGGAGTGATAACTGTTATTGTAAGCAAACTCAATCAAAGACAAATGAGTATCCCAGCTACCTTTGAACTCTAAAACACAAGCCCTCAACATATCCTCAAGAGTCTATGTAGTCCTCTCTGACTGGCCATCTATCTGAGGGTGAAAAACTGTACTGAAATGTAGTTTAGTACCCTAGGTGTCATGCAAACTAGGCTAAAATTTAGATGTAAATCGAGGATCCCAATCTGAAACAATAGATAATGGAGTGCCATATAAGCTCACTATCTCATCCACATACAACTTGGCCAACTTATTTAAAGAATAAGTAGCTTTTATCGGTAGAAATCTGGCAGTTTTGGTCAAACAATCTACAATAACCCAAACACTATTACGACCATTCTGAGTACGAGGAAGACTAAATAAAAAGTTCATAGTGATGTGCTTCCATTACCATTCTAGAATAGGCAATGGCTGTAAAAGTCCTGCTGTTTTTTAACGAATTAGCTTTACCTACTGACATATAAGACATTTGTATACGAACTCGGCTATCTCTCTTTTCACACCCAACCACCAATAATGATCTCTCAATGTGTGATACATTTTAATACAACCTGGATGCATAGCATAAGCAAAACTATGTGCCTCTTCTAAAATCTCCTTCTTCAATTCTGGAATGTTTGGAACACATAATCTATTACCCATAGCTAATGCACCATCATCTCTTATCACATAATATGTTCTTAACCTAACGCTCATTTCTGCTTTCAATATTCTCAATGTTAAGTCTTGAGATTGAGCTATAACCTTATCAATGAAAGTATGCCTTACCTGAAAATGAGCTAATACTGCACCTGAAGTAGTAGCTGAAAATTGAGCATGCAACCTTTTGAAATCACAAATCAAAGAAGCACATACTGCACTGGACGAAGAGTAAGAATTAGACTTTCTACTGAGAGCATCTGTAACTATGTTAGCTTTCTCCGAATGGTAGTCAATCTTGCAATCATAATCCTTAATCAACCCCAACCATCTTCTTTATCTCAAACTTAGTTCCTTTTGATCAAAGATATACTTCAAACTTTTATGATCAGTAAATATTTGACATTTCTTACCGTAAAGATAATGTCTCCAAATCTTCACTGCTAACACCACTGTAGCTAACTTCAAATCATGTGTTGGATAGTTTAACTCATGCTTCTTCAATTGTCTTGAAGCATAAGCTATAACCTTTCCATTCTACATTAAAACACAACCCAATTCTTGGCGTGAAACATCACTATAAATCACAAACTCTTCACTCGGAGATGGAAGAGAAAGTATGGGAGCAGAAACTAATCTTTTCTTCAACTCTTGAAAACTCCGTTCACATTCCTCAGTCCACACGAATTTGGAGTTCTTCGAGTCAAACTAGTCAGAGGAAGAGCAATTTTAGAAAAATCCTCTACAAATCGATGATAATAACCTGTTAACCCAAGAAAACTCCGTACATCTGTAACATTAGTAGGGCGTTCCCATTTCATCACTACCTCAATTTTTAATGGATCTACATAAATGCCTTCTGCTCAGATAACATGACCAAACAAACACAATTTTATCCGGCCAAAATTCACATTTGCTGAACTTAGCATACAATTGTTTATCTCGCAAAATCTGTAAAATAATCCTCAGGTACTCAGCGGGCTCATCACGACTGCGAGAATAAACTAATATATCATCAATAAAAATAATCACAAATTTGTCTAAATATGGGTGAAGCACCCTATTCATCAGATCCATAAATGCTGTTGGAGCATTAGTAAACCTAAATGGCATCACTAGAAACTCATAGTGGCCATATCGCGACCTAAAAGAAGTTTTGTGTACATCAGCATCTCTAATTTTAAGTTGATGGTATCCTGAATGCAAATCAACCATAGAAAAGACTATGGCACCTCGAAGTTGGTCGAGTAAATCATCTATACGAGGTAAATGATACTTATTGCAAATACTCACTTTATTCAACATCTGTAATCAATACACAATCTCATTGTACATTTTTTTTCACAAATAATACTGGTGCTCCCTAATGAGACGTACTATGTCTAATGAAACCCTTATCAACTAAATCTTGCAACTGAACTTGCCATTCCTTCAGCTCGGCTGGAGCCATTCTATAAGGTGTTTGTGAAATACGGATAGTCCTTGGGACCAAATCAATGGTAAACTCAATTTCCCTGTTTGGAGGTAGATCTAGAAGATCTTCAGGAAAAACATTAAGGAAATCTCTTACCACTGGTATATCTTCAAGTTTCAACTTAGTAATGTGGGTGTCAATCACATGGGCCAAATAAGCTTGGCTACCTTTTCTAAACAATCTCCTACTATCAAGTGCAGATATGATACATGAAGGTAATATTCTCCATTCACCACTAAGAACAATTTCAAGCTCTCTCGATCTTCTGAACACCACCTCTTTGCAGAAACAATCAACTGAAGCATGATTTGTAGCTAAGAAATCCATGTCCAGTATAACATCAAAACCATGAATATCAAGTGGAATCAAATTAGCTTTCAACTCCCAATCATTCACTTTAATCACGCAATCTTTGTACGCACTATTAGCTAAAAGTGAATCTCCTACACGAGTCGCTACCACCAAATCACTGTCTAACGGTTCTGACATATATTTCGTACAAGTAGTAAATGCATATGATATAAATGAATGCGTAGCACCTGAATCAATTAAAGAACGAGCCTTTCTACCAAAAATAAATAACGTACCCATGACCACATCTGGTGAATCATTGGCATCGTGCTAAGTCACAGCAAAAACTCTTCACTGGGATGTCCTGCCTCACCTTTCTGTCTATTACCACTACTGCCCACAACATCAGATTGACTAGCAATAGTAGTACCTGCTTTTCCTACCAAAGTGTCCTGGTTTTGATTTTATACAGAAATACCAATACTAGGCTCTAAAGTTATCCTCTGTGATGTACTACCTTGCTGAAAATAAGCTGGACACTCCTTCCTCATATGCCCAGTCTAACCACAGTGATAACAAATACCAATGCCTTTAAGGCACTCAAATGATGAAATTTCCCACACAACTAGCACTGGGGAAATCTGGCAGCACTAGAGCTATCACCCTGTCCCGGAGTGAATGATCTCTAGACTGACCCCTGGGTATGAGTACGACTACTCCCTAGCTGCTGCACTGTTTTCTGGCTAAATCTTCATCTCTGACTTCCACCAGATTTAGACTTAAAGCTACTAGATGTAGAAACACCTGATCCTCTTCTTCTGCGATCCCTCCTCGATGGTCTATTCATAAACACTCCTGCCTATGTCTGATTACTACCACCAACTCCAGGTCTCATTTGTTATTGACTACTTTGTCGTTCTTAAATACTTTTTTCAACTCTCAACGCCGTTTCCACTAGTTTCACAAAATTTTCATACCCCAAAGCTATTACCACTGATCTAATTTCTTCTCTCAAACCATACATACTTAAACCTCCATCACTTATCGGCTTCATTAGTTAAAAGGGATGCGTCATACTTTGACAATTCTATAAACTTTTTCTGATACTCCTTCACTGATGTAGTTTGTACTAACCTCAAAAATTCATTATGTTTCTCATTTTTATAGGAACGAGGGAAATAATACTCATTAAAATCATCCTTAAACTCACTCCAAGTGATCACAGAAGGATCAACATATTTACTATATACAGACCTCCACCAATCTAGGCATCTCCTTCTAACAAGAAGGTAGCATGACGCAATTTTCGATCATTGGGACAACCCATAACTTCAAATACTATTTCAATCTTTACCNCATTAAAATCATCCTTAAAATCACTCCAAGTGATCACAGAAGGATCAACATATTTACTATATACAGACCTCCACCAATCTAGGCATCTCCTTCTAACAAGAAGGTAGCATGACGCAATTTTCGATCATTGGGACAACCCATAACTTCAAATACTATTTCAATCTTTACCAGCCAAGATTCAGCTTCTGCTAGATCAACTGTGTTCGTGAATACTTTAGCTCCTAATTTAGTTGATCGTTCAATACTATGCTCCTTATCGGAACCATGTAAAGCAGAAGCGATAGTTGTAGCAACCCTATCAGCTATAAGATCAGCTTGAGCTACATCCCCATGTCAAGACTGCTCATGAGCTTGCCTAACTGATTCTTTACCCCTACTTTTCTCTCTATCAGGAGACACTTGTGGTTGAGGCGGCACATCATGGAGCCTACGAGTCTTACCACCACAACCCATGACCTTTAACTGTAAAATATGCATGATATGCTGAAAAAGAAATCAAAATAGGTAATGCAAGCTGACTCTACGAACATGGCTCTTATACCAATTGACACAACCCGTCCCAAGTCACCCTAATGGACCCGACACATATCGTGCGTTGATTGTAGATACCAGCTATGTGCCGAACCTACCATCAAGACAACTATGACCTATTTAAAGTGTGACACACTTTTATAAAAAAATTTATAGAGTTTCCCCTGTAATATGAACTAGAACCGCCTGAACCATAACTAATTTTCTCAAACCAGTACATATAATTTAAAATAAGGTACAACAACCCCTCAAAACTCAAACTATTCAAAATACAATACTGGGAAGTCGACCTTTACTAATATTTTACAAACAAGAGTCCCAAATGTATTCAAAATACCAAATGTACAGTGAACCCATGATATGGATACATGAATTACAATTTAACTTTTCTAACACAACATACATGTATCTTAAAAGAAATATGAACTTGTTAAGTTGACACAATGAATCAAGGAATGGCTCAACTCCGTGGATCAACAAGCTCCAATACTGCTCAAATTAGCTTCTATCTGATAAGAAAAGAGTTGATAAAAATATTAGCTTGTTACTTAGTGAGTGCATAGTTTAGAAATAAATATATTTTTCTTCTGGTGGTTTTTAAAATGACTTAGATATATTGAAACATATAATATGAATATAATATGGTAGAGAAATGATGTAAATGAATTGAATTGAACTTTAAAAGAACTGAATATAAAATCTATTTGATTCTGGAAATCATGTTGTCAAATCCAATACATGAAATAATTAACTTTTTGATATGATATAAATTTAATAAATAATTATTTCTAAAAAAAACTTTTCCACTCACTCAAACATGTTACAAGCTATGACGATCGGTAATCTTTTCCAATTTCTTCGTCACCACCTGAAATACCATATAAGATAACCGATTACACTTTCTAGTCCATTTACTAATAACTAATTCATCAACATAACTTTCATTCCAACATAAATGCAATTCCTTCTTCAAATCTAATGAAAACTAGCCACCATAATTCAATCCACTTAACTTTTATATTCTAACTTATAATTCAATCTTCCAAACGAGTATTCCATCAACATAAATATTCCACCAAACATACTTCATTCAAGAATCCAAATAAAAATTCTAGGGTTTGCCCAAAAATAAAAATTCCTTACCTTGATGTAAATGGAAGGTAATCATTCAAGAAACTTGAACTAACAATAGTATTTCTTCAACTTAATCTGAAAATTTAAACCAATAAATTAAAATCCTAGAAATTTAACATAAATTATTTCTCTACTTCTTGAAGAATATAAAGAGAATGAACAATGGAATTCAAGCTTAAAGTAACCATTTACTCTTCTTTTTCCCTTCTCTTCTTCCTTTCTCTTCTTCTCTTTCTCTTTTTCCTTTCTTTTCTCTCGGTCTTTCTCGAATCTTCCCTCTCTACCAGTTTTTGTTTTGAGTATATGTGTGGGGATGAATGAAATGGGTTTAAAAATTACTAATTATTGGGGCATTAAGTGATAATTGCAAAGCGAGTTCCCCACCTTTCATTTGATGTATAAGTAAATCCTCAACTATAAATCTCATCCATCTTAAACTCTCATATATTTTCAATTATAAAATAAGACCCAATCAAATGATTTATTCCAATTAAATCCCTATTTGACCTTGACTTTGATAATTCAACTCTTGACTTTGACTAGTTAAAATGGGTAGTAACAAATTATCTATAGGAATATAGGCAGTGAGTTTCATAGAATTATTACTGCCCACCTTCGTTCCAAGCCTCTCTCTTTTTCTGAACTACATGGACAATTGGTATGAGATTTTACTTCAAAGTTTACATGAGCCTCCTCTAGCAAATATGGTAATATAGCCAACTAATTCTGCTCCTTTATTGCCGAACCCACATACTTCTTCACTTGAATCACATTTCAATCATAATTTTTCTTCCTCTAATTATGGTAATCGTTGACATGATCCTTGTCATATTTGTGGGCAGCGCAATCATACTGACCACTGCCGTAGACGTTATACACATCTCATTAATTTTCAACTCGACAAGCCAATTACGATTCTTGTGGTAATTCTTATCCATCAATTTTTTCTCCCAGAACTTCTGCCCTTTGGTTCCCTGACACAACAACCAATTATCACATCACTGTGGACCTTTCAACCGTCAATATTGCCAATGAATATAAGGGATCATCAACTCATCATCTTCAAGTAGGTGATGGCCAAGGATTGCATATTTACAATACATGTATGGCATTCCTTCCCTCATTCGATGGTTATTTGAAGCTAAACAATGTCCTTCGTGTCTCTCATATTGTCAAAAATCTTCTGCCTATTCAAAAATTCACTTATCATAACTCTTGTTTCTTTCGATTTTGGAGAAATCATTTTGTTGTAAGGGAACAAGTTACCAAAGAAGGTCCTCCTGCAAGGTCCGAGTAAACATGTCATCTATACTCTTCCCCCTTCCTGCAAGCAAATGGCTGTGGATAAATTCATGTTAGAAGATTAGCATGCCCTTACAAGTTGGAGATTTGTTGGGTTTTGATACCCAATAAATTCTGGGCAATGATATTAAACCGTTTATTGTTTGGATTGTAATTCATAAACTTTGGCCGATGAGTGAAGTGAAATATTGATACCACAATTGAGGCGACTGATCCTACCTTTCTGAGCCATTTGAAGTAGCATAATCTATTTAGTGTTACTCATGACCCGACCCATTACCTTGGAAGGCTTTTTGGTTGATACCCCTTATTATTCCCTATTGGGCCTAACTATATTCTAACCTAAAAGCCCACATCTATACCTTTATATTGGCTGCCCATTACTGTTTGAAGTGTGTGAAATTAAGATGTAACCGTGAGAGAGTTGAGAAAGAGAGAGGCGACGTTCTTCTTGCTTTGCGCTTCCTGGTTTGTGCTTGGTGCTCGATCGTACCTTGTCTTCTCCTTATACTTAGCCTTTGTGGCTGAACCTTGAGGCTACTAGCTTTTTCATGCGTAGTTCTTTGTGGGCAAAACTAAAAGCAGCCAATTGGGAGCGTAGGTTGGGACTGAGTCATGCATTTGTGGTGTTGTTTGGTGTCGACTGAGCCCGGATCTTTGGTTGATTGGAGCTCCAATATCCTACAAATGGTATCAGAGCTTCGGTAGTGGAGGAATTTATGTTTTTTGGAGTGAAAATCGACCAAAACAGGCTGAAAAATCAACAGAATCGAAGGCAAGAATCTGGGATAAAATCTGCCTAGTTTTAAATTTTTCTATCAGATCATTCTTTTTTCGTTTTCCGGCCAATTCAAAGGAATCTGGAGAAATGGTGACCACTAGTGGAAAGTGCAGGCCAAGGCACTCTTACCTGTCCGGCGCGTAGGGTGACGGTCGCCGGTTGTGGCGGTGCGTGGGCACGCCGATGAGGCGCGTACGGGTACGTCGGATGGATTTTGACGGAGACTTCTAACGACAGAATATTCCTAGAGATGATACAGACCCTACGGTGTTGTCAAATTTTAGTTTCGAGCAATACGGTGAAAGTTGGATGATTTTGCCTTTAGACGCTCGGGTGCCTGGTGTCATTTCTGTGCCGCGATTGCTGGAGACTTTAGGGCGAATGGTGACGGTCCTAAAGTGGTGAATTCGTATCTCTCGATATTTACGGACCTTTAGACGTGGTGCGCTCGGTATCGTGTTCTGTACATTTTATTATTGCAGTTAAAGTATTGTGTAAGATAATTTATTTTTCACATTAGAAGTCATCGTGTATGGTGATGTTAGGTTTGGAGTTACCGTGAAGGGGTAACCATTGCATGTTGGTAGACCTAGGAATTACTTGTTAATTATTTGTCTTAATTTTTTTTTTGTGAATTTGTTACCAATTTTCTACATTGTTAGAATTGCATGTGACCTTAGGAAAGTTTGTTTGACTATTCTATGTGAATTATGTNAATTGCATGTGACCTTAAGAAAGTTTTTTTTGACTATTTTGTGTGAATTATGTCTTACTTTGCTTGTGGTCATTATTTGGTATTGATGACATGTGTAGGTCTAATGCAAGTGCGAAAAGTAAGATGTGTTTTACTGTAGTAATTTGGACATGGATGAAATAGACTGTCCTAAAAATGATAATAAAAGGAAAGATGAGGAGAATGGTGAGGTGAATTCTGTCATTGGGTCGAGAGATGACTTGTGTGAGGTTTTTTTAGGTTAAACATGTTATTGCATTTGCATCTGTATGTGATTACTCAATTCATTTTATGATTATATGTTACATTTCAATGTGTTTGATATGTGTATTGGTATGAATTAGAGTAATCTTATTATTTTGTGTAATTTTTTGCATGCATGGTGGGTTGAATCTATGGCGTACTCCATTCTGCTCTGTGGGTGGTGTAAGAGAGTATGGTAGTGAGAAGTTAGCGGGGTAGCCATTTTCTCCTTCATCTTTGTGAGCATGTGTGATTTGTCAGATTATGTGAGGTAGCCTATGAGAGTTACCTTCGTTCTCTGTGTGAGCTTCTTTTGTGAGTGTTGTGGAGTAACCAACTCTTTCTTTTATTATCTTTGTGAGTGCCACATTCACCTTTCCCTTTGTAGGATAAATTCTTTGTAGATTTGTTGGAGCATTGGTGATGGAGTAACCTTGTGGTGTGTGGGTCAATTTTGAATTGAGCCCTAACCTTTGTGGTTGCTAGAAAAGTGTTGATTTGCCATAATGAGTTTGGGATGCATTAGCAGTGTGGTGGATGTCTTTTGGTAAGGTGGAGTATAGATGCCTATGTGTACATTGGTGATTTGTACCATGGATGTGGAGTGTGACATTTGGATCACAAGTGAAAATGTGATTAAATGTTGAAATCCCTTATCTGTAAGAGACCCTGATTAGGTGAAGTGTGAGGGAGACACTTCTATCACTTTTGTTAGGTGGAGACCCATTATCCACTTAGTTTGGGAGAAGTAATGTGGTAATAGAGGATTATCCCGATAACTTAGGATCTATAAAGGTTTACCAGTTAGATATGGGTTGAGTGATTAGTCTAGTGAGTATGGTGGGCGATGAGGTGAGATATGTGTTCTCGAGGTGTGAGCAACACAGAATGGGATATGATAAATGTGGTGAGATATTTTCATGGGTTCATTTATGTATTTGTTGCATATGTGTTGACCATGTGCTTTTTAATTGACCAGGTGTTAATTTGTTGTTCTGTATGAACATGTTTTGAAAAGATCTATGTGTTATCCTATATGATATCTCCATCGCATGTTTATTTGCTCTTGATTGATTGCTGTGATTATCTGCTTCTACTTGAGCGTTCTTGATCATAGCCCTAGTGAGTCTATGGAGTAGGTATGGTATATGTTTCAGGTTGGAAACACGAGATAAGGTTTGTGATACCAATTTTATTAGTTACCTTGATTGTGCAAGTATAAACTGTGTGTTTTATTTGCTTGCAGATTTATTGGGAATCAAGGTAGAGATTTGTTGGGTTTTGATACCAAATAAATCCTAGGCAATGATGTTAAACCGTTTATTGTTTGGATTGTATTTCATAGGTTTTGATGAGTGAAGTGAAATATCGACACCACAATTGAGGCGACCGATCCTATAACCTTTTCAAGCCATTTGAAGTAGCCTAATCTAGTTAATGTTGCTCATGCCTGACCCATTACCTTGGAAGGCTTTTCGGTTGATAGATCCCTTATTATTCCCTATTGGGCCTAACTATGTTCTAACCTAAAAGCCCACATCCTTACCTTTATATTGGCTACCCGTTACTGTTTGAAGTGTGTGAAATTAAGATATAGCTGTGAAAGAGTTGAGAAAGAGAGAGATGCGGCATTCTTCTTGCTTTGTGCTTGGTGCTCTATCGTGCCTTGTCTTCTCCTTCTACTTAGCCTTTGTGGCTGAACCTTGAGGCTACCATCTTTGCCTAGTCCTTTGTGGGCAAACTAAAAGCAGTCGGTTGGGAGAGGAGGTTGGGATTGGGTTGTGCATTTGTAGTGTTGTTTGGTGTCGACTGAGCCCGGATCTTTGGTTGATTGGAGCTCCAATATCCTACAAATGTTAGAAGATTACCAAGGTCCTCCTGTAAGGTTCGAGTGAACACGACATCTATTTTTGTTCTAGTGCTTGGACATCCAAATTTTTGAAAAGTGTCAAAAATAATAAAAAGACTGTCATTTATCTTGTTCTAGTTCAAAATTTTCGCCTTGTTCTTTTTTTTCTAGGATTGTTCGAGAAAATCCGCAATTGTACTAGATCATTGAAGTGAGTCACGTGTACCATTCCAAGAGAAATAACATTTAAATATAGTGTACTAGTTGTAATCAAATTTGGTCTATATAACATAAAAATATTTATTTGTAATTATCTTATCTTACGCTATGAATTATGTAAAAGATATGATTTTTATCAAATAGTGAAATGAATATATTGGATTTCAGTACCCACCTATTTATTTCTATTTCTAATTCTCAACTTATACAATTTAATGTTCTTTATGTGTTCGTGACAATCGATAATGTACTCATGTTTAACATTCTTTTTCAAGATAAATTAAACATATCCTAAGCACGACCTGATCCTATTCGTAGTCCAAATTTATATGCAAAGAGATGCATTCAATCACACAATTATCACTATAGATTGCACACATCATAAATATTGTTCTTAATACCTATTGTCCATGTGTCAAACATATAATGTTCTAATCTATTGTGAGTCTTCCAACACTACAATAAGTAAAAAATTATCTAAATATTGATCAAGTATTTAAACAATGAAATAAGCATGCATAGTTAATCAAGAACACAAGAATAAACCAAAATACTCGAGTCTTTAATTGAAAATAACAATCCATTCATTCATCCATTAACAAGAAACTTAGCCTAGCAATATCATGTTCAAATTACACAAAAAGATATGAAAAAGGCATCCCTCAAAGTAAAGAAATAGATAAAGAACTTGAAAACTCAATTCCTTGCACTACAATCTTCAACCTGAGTTTTACACTTACAATTCTTGTTGTAAAATCCCTTGTTCACTTCTTGCTAGCCTCTTTTCAATGATAAAAACAAAGTCCCCTACATTTTGGACATTTTCTTTGTTAAAAGGATGCTAAAGATCTCATACCATAAAGAGTCAACACAAGAAAAAAAGAAAGAAAATTTTCTTTCCCGAAAAACCATG
This sequence comes from Fraxinus quadrangulata, assembly GCA_903798255.1. Taxonomy (NCBI): domain Eukaryota; kingdom Viridiplantae; phylum Streptophyta; class Magnoliopsida; order Lamiales; family Oleaceae; genus Fraxinus; species Fraxinus quadrangulata. Next base: position 18,733 of record CAIGRB010008479.1, read on the forward strand.
TGATCGCATGGCTATTACTTGTGCGATTGCATGGTTCATGTAGCTTGACCTTAGTTTTTCTGCAAGTATACCATCCAATTGCATGGTTTGCAGGTCCATGCAATTGTATGGGTCTATTTTGGGACCAAATTTGGTCCCTGAAATTTTTTCCTCTATGTACTTTGGTCCTCTTCATTTATTTTCAGTATGTTACCTTCTTTTCTTGCCTAGTTGACCCCTAACACTTTTGAATTTTTTTCTTGAGGTTTGACACAACTTTCAAGTTTTTATCCTTTAGTCCTCGAACTTTGGATTTGATGTGTTTTAGCCTTTTTCATGCATTTTCTCCAATTTCTCCATAATCATCGATCTTTACCTACAAATTACTATTTACATCGAATTAATACATTGTTCATTAAAATAGCCAACATTTATTCTAATTTAAAGGCTTAAATAAGTGTATAAAATACCTTATCAAACATCCCCAAATTTGAATCTTTGTTTGTCATCAAACAAAATCTAGCCTAATTCCACAATTCTCATGATTGAAATTTCTCTGTTAATATTATGAATAGCTTCAAA
>CAIGRB010008484.1:0-12262 GCA_903798255.1 Fraxinus quadrangulata
TTAGGATGATTCCGTCACCCCTGATTATAGGTATCAGAAAATGGAGCATAAGGCTTGTCATACGTACCTAAGGCATTACAGTGTTCCTCATAAACCCTACATCATCTCAACTAGAGCAAAATACTCATGCGCTAGATGATCAATTCTACCACATACACAACATGGTCCAGAAGATTCAACACGGGCAATAGTTGGTGTAGGTTTTGAGTTCTTAGTACGTATGGTCTCAATTTCTCTACTTAAGGCTTATACTTTAACTCTAAGACTATATTCTTCTCTAAAATGAAAAATGCCTGCAATAGAAGGATTTCTTACGGATCGTGACCTATTAGTGTTATCAGTGGTGCTAAGACCAATCCAGGTGTGAGCCTTTTCAGATAGGTCATCTAAATACTCTATGGCCTCGTCCAGGTCTTTTTGCAAGAACTCACCATTACACATCATCTCAATAAAATGACGCTCCCTAGGTGTTAGTCTCTCATAAAAATAACTCATGTAAAGTCCTAAAAGGTGCATCATGCTCACTATCAGATATGGTGTTATGTGATGAAGTGTTAGTTTTAACAGATGCGGAATCAAAAGCAAGGTTAAAAGGATATTCAAACTCTATATCAGTTTTGTCAGCAGATCTTCCTCGTTCTCCTCGATACCTGCTCATAGAACAAGTAAAAAAAGTGTGGAAATAAGAAAAATACAATAACTTCCATTGATAAAAGTTAATCTCAACAATAAGTAATTGATATTGAAACTCAACAAATTGTTTAATTTAACAATAGAAAAAGCATGACTAAATCCTTGAAAAATCTTGTAAATGTTAAACCGATTTCAATGTAAATTAATGAAAAGAAAAATCTAAATACTAGAATTGTTCAACAATTAAAAGAGCAATTACGTGAAATAATAGATGTGAAATCACCATATCCAATCGATTTCCTCCCTTGATTCACCAAGATTGTTAGTTCTTCATGAGTTTCTTAAGCAAAATCAATGGAAGAATGAAGAATGAGGCGTTCTGGACGAATCTCCTTCGGTCTAGGGTTTCAAAACATGTATTAATAGTTGTTTCCATAAGTGGTTGACTTAAATTCAAAAACCAAAATTTTCTCCCCATTTTGGCTTGAGGCATGCGCCTAGTGTAAACTAGGGCGTGCGTCTTAAGGATGTTGGCAGCCTCGACTTGGTGTGAGATACTCGCCTTGCAGCATTTTTGGGCCATAACTTTCACTTCTGATATCAGATTGAGGTGATTTAAGATGAGTTGGAAAACTAACTCAAAGGACTACAATTTTTTGAGATACCATCTTTGAAATCGATCATTTTCCATGTCAAAAACTGGTCTCAATATGAGGCTGAAAACAGGTGCAAAACTTTTCAGTTTAAAAGTTGATATGTGATAATGTCTTGGTTATATTTCATCCATTTGACTCTTTTCCTTATCTAATTGACATCTAACACTCTCGAATCTTCACTACATCACCAATCACATCTATGGATCATTTGCAACTTGGCCCCTGAACTTCCATTTTCCTCCATTTTGGTCCTTTTGAACTTGTTTCTACTCATTTCCCCTACATTCATCACTTTGTCATGCAAAACGTAAATTACATAAAATTAGACTATATTTCAATATATTAATCAATAATTTTCCAAGTTTTGATAGTAAGATAAGTGTGTAAAAATGCACTTATCAATATGAATATCTTGTTGGAGAGAAGATATAATAACTTCCATATTTGATTCCTAGTTTGATAATTTATTCATCATATTGCTATTTTCTTTATCTATGTATGATCTCACTGAAATCAAACTGGTATCTACATAATTCTGCATGCCAGATTGCATGTCTTGATAGTGTTGTTGTTACCGCTGTTATTATTGTTGAAAGTGGTCTTGCTGCCATTTTTGCCTTTCTTCAAACCATTGTTGCTGATTGCGAAGAATTGCTTTATAGTGGCTTTCCTATTGTTTTCTTGATTCTTCAACAATGTTTGGTTTCAAATTGTTGCACAAATTTGATACATTTGACACTTCATGCTACCTATATACATTAAACATCTCCTCGATTTCTTCTCTAGTCACGTAATTGGAGTTAGAACTTGGGTCAGCTCTAGCTCCAACCGAAGTATATGTTATAGGATCAGGCATGTTTTCAGTGGTAGTTGGGATTTGTTGTCCTACATTGTTGATATCTCAATTCACAATGGCATCAATTATATTATGTTGATTGTCATGTGGCAGTGAAAGAGTTGTATATCACGTCGTTTGTAATTCTTCTTGAGTAGGCTCTAAGACTGTAATTACTTGAATCTGTAATTGAAATACTCAAATGATTTGTTGGAGAAAGGAAAAGAAATATAATAATATGAATGTAATAAACAAATATAATTAAATAATTTAATTACCTCTTCGTTATCCAAAAAATTGCTTAATCGTTTTCTCTGTCCAAAATTTATTTGGCTTCCATATATACATTCTTGGATATTGCAATGTTTTGTATCTACGACGTCCAAAATTTTCTTCAATCTGCGAAAAAGTTTCATATATCTAATACTGAAAGATAATTGAATATATATNCCTGGAATGCAAGTGGATATCTATACAATGCATATTTACATTCATTTTGTTCATTTTCTTCTAGTATGTGTACTATTTTCAGTTGGAATTCTCGCAGTGAGTTTAACAAAATAAAATATGATTTACGCCCCCATAGGTATTGAAGAAAGTCGTTAAGCTGCTCAACCATGGCTAGTATTTTGTAATCAATATTTCTTCCCGTAGGTTTCAAAACACACTCTACTAACATCACCAATCCGAGCTTAAATTTATCCTCTTCATCTTCACAGAGATGAAATGCTTCGAAAGCATATTCATACTAATTCTCTTTGTACCATGAAAATATTGAAGTCTAAGTCGATTATTATTGAAGTCAAGATTAATGAATACCTCGTGGCAAGGTAATCGGGTGATAAGACAAAACTCTTACAGACTAAAGCGGCCAAATAGTTATCTAATTTCACCCAAATTTCATTGTTTTTGCCACAATATACAAATCTCATTATGAATTCGTGAATTAATTTACTACTAAACCGTTGTTGTTCTTCTCCTCTATAAATTAATCCATATATAAATTCGTGAAAATTACTACATAACAAAGATGCATGTTGATCTGAATTGATAAAGTCTACAAAATTTTCCACATATCGATAATTTGGAAATTAAGTGATTGCAGGTGAAAACCACTTATTTGAAGATAGTATATATTGCAAAGATATCTACAAAAATTATAAAAATAGCACAATTTAACAGAAAAATTAATTTTAGTTTGAAACGGATAGCGTACAGAGAGGTCGTGTCTTCGTGCTCCACGACATGGAGATAGCGCCACGGAGACACGGGTTCCTGCGCCACGGAGACACGGATCCCGTGTCTTCGTGCGCCAGTGTCTGCGTGTGCCACAGAGACACGATCGATGTCTCCTTTGCCAGTAGATTTTAGTGGAGATAAGTTACCTTTTTCGGCAGGTGTGCAGCGACGGTGGTGGTGGCTGAAAACTTAGCAGATGAATTGGGGATGAAAAAACTTAGTTTTAGTTTACAGTGTGAATGGTGGTGAGCAAATGTGATAATGAATTGGTTAAAAATTTTGGTAGTTGAAAGTGTAAAGGCTTGGGTGGGTAGTTAAGTGGGTAGGTGAAAGTGCGAATTTAGGTTGAAAATTTGTTAAAAATCAATATTAAAAATTGGTTTTAACTGAAAATGGCAAAGAGTTATATTACTATGAAAATTCAAATGAATAATATGTTATATTCTAGTGTCGACAATGTAAAAAATGAGACAAATGGACATAAAGCATTATACAATTTAATATATATGTACTAAATACATAGGATTTTCAGCAGTTATGGAGCCAAATTACAAATAATGTTTGGTTCAATAACTAATTCGCCGGAGATAAAGTGATATTTTAAACTTCATACATTCCAATGACAAAAGGAACAAAAGCAACAAAAATTATATCCAGCATTCACAAAAACCATCTTGAAGTTAGATCGTCTATCCAATGCTACTTCCATCTGCATAATTCATCATTCAGTAACTTCATCAACTGATTCATTCATTGCAATGGATTTGCCTTTGTCACTATCGTCTCTTTCATCTTCATCTTCTTTGTTTTTTGAATGTGAAGGATTGGAAGGAAAACATAAGTCTCTTTTTGCTGATGATTCAATACAATCATCTTGTGTGAAATGCAGTGATTTAGCTAACGGAGTTATGGGCGTGCTTTCATCAACGCTGTCATGTGGACTTTTTGCTATTGTTGAAGATGGGTCTATAACGAAGACGACGTCGTACTTGTATTCTTCTCCATTTTTCTGCTTTACAGCTTTCACATAGAAAAATAACTCTTCATTTGCTAAAGGGGGAACTAATTCTGGAAGAGTTGTTTGCTAAAAGAAAAGGATATGAGAGTATTGTTAGTAATGTAAATGAATGTTTGATATTCTAAAAACATAATAATTTAAAAAATGGTTAAGACATGGGCCTGAATTATTTCTTTCATTAACACGAGTGCAAAGTATTGTAAGAACTTTTTAGCAGGTTCTCCTATCATTGTAGCATAAATACATTCTGATGAATCTTGCAATTGGATAAAAGCTCTTGCTATGTCATTAAAACATAATTCATATAGAATTGATAGATGATATAAGAGATGGAAAAAACATGCACTGCATTAAATTCTATTAATGTGTACTGAATTATGACATTGGAATAGCACGGGCTTGAGAATATCTGCAGAATGAGCAACAATGGATTTCATCGAACTCCGCATATGTAGACTTATTGCAGTTGTTGCAAGACATATACCAGAAAGATTGATCATGATGTGTGATATGCGCCTTTGCTTTTAACCAAAAGTAGTTTTGCTATGGTAACAAAATTAAAATTATGTTAGAAAAGGAATAAGAGGAAAATATACTATAGGAATATTAAATATAAGAACGAGGGCACTCACCACAAGCAAAAGATCCTCTATATTTCTGATTTGAGTGATTTTGTCTTCTTTTGGAACAGACACCCTCGACGAAGTCAATTCGTAATAATATTTTTTAATTGCAACGTCATTTAGCTTTTGAAGATTTGTATCGACCCTTGTATTAGATAGATTAAAACAGTAAATGAAACAATGAAGTAAAGGACACAAGAAATGTTGAACAAGGAACATTTTTATGAAAGCTCTTAAGTTGTGTTAAGTAATCACTTAACTCTAACATTTATTGATGTAAAACTATAGCAAAGAAGTTCCAAGCAAGGTTTTAAGAGCAAGTACCAGGACTTTAACTGAGTAGCTTGTTCGAAAGGAGCATCAATGATGAAAGAGCTGCTGGGCTTTGTTGATATTGAAAGACCTGTTATAATAATAATGAAGTGAAAATTTTGTATAATTATGTGTAAGGAAAGAATGAATGAATATATATTTATGTAAAGGTTACCATTGAAAGATGATACTTTCAGTTGTTTCCCAACAACAATTGATTTTTTAGTCAAGTTATCTGAAATAACAGTACATTCTTTCTCCACAAAACCATTCCACATGGTTAAAACTATTATTTGAAAGCTGTGGAAAAAGATTAGAAGTTATAACATCTATATAGTTTTTGTATGTAATTAGAAATATAATTATAAACTTGAAAAGTAGATGTACAAACTGATCATCGACAAGAATGATATCTTGAACATAAGATAGCGATCCAAAGTGTGTTTGAATCAATCTTTTTGGTCGAATATCAATAGTTGCTCCAAGGATGGCTAAAAAGATTGGCAAAGAAATAAATACATAATTAGTAGGTGTATGTATATAAAGCAATAATAGGTAAATGAAGGTATTAGAAATTACAAATGTTTGTGTTTGTGTCTATGTAATCATGCAGCTGATGAAAAGGAGTAAACACATATGTAGAAGACAGTAGTGCACTATGGTCTTCTCGAATTTCTTGTATTTTGGTTGTTCCAGAAATTGTCCATTGGAATTTACCTAAACTTTCCTTAAAGCGTGGTGGTGTGTATTTGACTGTTGCATTAGATATCAAATATGTTTTCGATAGAATGAATCGATCTTCAAAAAGTGCTATGTTGGGATCGAAAATTGTAACTTGCACATTGTTCCCCTTTATAAAAAAAATAAATAAATAGAATAGTAACACTTTGACAGTCCAGTCACTTTGGCCATCAGGCCCCCCACCAATAGGGGGGTGCCTGGTGTCCATAATGGACACCCTTATGGCACCCCTAATGTACCACAAGTAAAGCCCGAAAATATTTAAGTTGTGTCTAATTAATTCTAGTGCAGTCAAAAATTGACATATGAATCTATGGGGATTTGATTCCTTGATAGAGAGCCAAATATTCTGATAGGTTAGTGGAAACTTGCTTTGGACATTCCATTCTGCAACAAAGCCGTTGAATTGATGTGGTTTTGGTGACATTTTGTGTTGCAGGTCAAAAATTAACGTGTAATTTTTTTAAATATATAATATTAATGAAAATAAATAAATATGCATTTTGATACTTTAAAAACATATTATAATTATATCATTATCAATATTGCTATAGGAAAATTCTATTTGTACATAATATTTTATCTAATGAACGCCATAATGTACAAATGGGGGTTATGTACAAATAGAAAAAAAAATTCCTAATAAAATGATGTAAACTATATTTTTTTGAAAAAAAGATTCATGCAACAATAATAAACATTAATTAAATAAGTGAAAAAAAAGACGAGATAGACACTTCTTTTAAGACGTGTGTTTGACACATATTTAACTATTTTCGATATCCATTTGAACCATACAATATGATATGATTATGATGTAGTTCTCGAAACGAGTTTCTAGATGATGTAGACGATTTATGAATTATAATAGTATACGATTATCGACGAATTTTGAATATTAACATATTATCGAAATTCTTGAAATACCAATTTGGAACTGTCTACTTTGATGTCATCACTTTTGCTACGGTTGGTAGTTTCACAAAGCCATTAGCAGGTGAAAAATTAGACCATGAGCACTTTGAAATGGTATTAAGAATGCAAAGTTTTGACTTCATTTGGCATCTCGTAATGAGTGCGTCAAAATAGTTCGTAAAGGGATCAAAACAACTATTTCTAAAAAAAAAAAAAAAAAAGGCCAAAAATTTTGTGGGGTCAGTTCACCCACGTTGGTCCGCCCCTGGTGGTGAGAAATAATTTGATTTGGTCTTTCATTTTAAATTTAAATGAAAAATGAGAAAAAAATTATTGTAAGAAACGATAAAACAGAAAGAATTATAGTTAAAATTGCAACTATTAACCTTCTCATTGCAAGGGAGGATGAACTAGTTCACATTGGCCAACTCAGTGATGGTCGATTTACCTAAAATATCAAGTAGTTCAACCTTCATTTAAAATTTAGTAGTCTAAAAGGTGGTCAAGATCAGCTCTCAATTAGGGGTGGCAAATGGCCCAAGTCGCACACCGGCTCAGCTTGACTAAGGTTTGCTCGAGATCGTATTGAGATGAGTTTGAAATTTTTTTCATAAACCGTTAATTTTTTTTTTTTAAAATAAAAGAGCCAATCCGTGCTCGGCTTGTGTTCACCCGAGCTAAAGGGTCGAGCCGAGCATTGTTTGTAGACACCAGTCACCAGAAGAGCTTGGACTAGGCATTGGGGTGTTTAAGCCAGCTCGACCCAATACCACACCTACTCTCAACCATAGGGTAAAGAACCAAATTCAAAATGCAAACTTTGGAACGAAGCAACAGCTCTTTTCTTTTTAAAGAACAGACATAACCGATATCATTCAATTGAAAAAGCTCAAATACTTGACACGAGTAAACGAAACATAATAGGATAGTAAAAAGTAAAACGGAGACGGTACAGAAGTTCAACGACAGAATAAGGAACCTGTAGGTGGAATGAAAAAATTACAGAGCTTTTAAGATATCTTCGGCACTGGAAACTGTGAATTCTCCACCAGCCTCAATATTAGCAACTTTCACCTTCAAGTCCTCAACCAGGAGAGCAAACCTCCTGGACCGTGTGCCAAGCCCTTTGTCCGAGAGGTCAAGCTCAAGACCAAGTGCCTTAGTGTAACTTGCAGAGCCATCAGCTAAAAACTTCACATGCTTATTGTCAGGGAAAGTTTTTGCCCATGCCTTCATCACAAATGGGTCGTTGACTGCAAACGAGAAACAAATAAAATGTCGAACCTCAAATAATTGCCCCAAGTAAAATCATTAATTCTCTTTAGGAGCTTACAAGTTAAGTTACAGCAAACAATCTAGTTAAATTGACAAATATGAGATTAAAGGCCTATTTGGCGTGGCTTTTGAAAAGTTAATTTGACCCAAAAGCAGCTTTTGAATCCATTTGGCCGATTTTATGGAAGTGTTTTTGCGAGCTTTTAAAATAAGCTAGTCCAATAAAAATTAGTTTTCAAATAAAAATCAAGATTCTAAAAATAAAAGCAAAGGTAAAGGTCATGCTAAACGAGCTCTAATTTTTTTTTTTTTTTTTCATGTACTCATAAACCAACTGTGAATCTTAGCTTGTTTTCGAGTTGGATATCATAGTTGACATCACTTGATGAAAATGTATACCATCATCAAAAAATGTGAACTCCTAATCCAGAATAACTACAAACGAATTCTCAATTTAGGAGTACAAGATAATTTCAAACTCTAATTAGAACTTTACCAATTCATTTACATTTTACATGGCTAATGAACAAAGATTATGTCAATTTTTCCAATGCTAATTTTGCAATGATAAACAAATTTCCTAATATATAATCAACTTCACGAAACAATTATATGTTACTTAAACAAACAATTTTTTAGAAGAAAAGCATAATGACCCAAACAGTTCAATAGTAGACAAGGTTCAGTCAAAATACATACAAATTAATGTAGATATTTAATACAGAATCAGTAGAAAATAGCTCATAAAAAATGGATATCATACCACTGATACACAAGATTTCATCGACACCCTTTGACTTCAACTCGTCAGCCTTTTCAATAAACCCAGGCACATGCTTCATGCTGCAAAACCCACCCAAACCATATTAAAAAAAATGCACAAAACTAAAACCCAATAAAAAACAAATACTTCAAAAATAAAATAAAAAAATTGCCGAGCCATTTGGCCAGCGAGCTGGCGATGATTACAGATCGAAAATAACCTGCAAGTGGGAGTGAAAGCACCGGGAACGGCAAAAAGTATGACCTTTTTGCCGGCGGCAAGGGAGTGAATTGAAACGCTCTGGAGTTGATCATTCTCATCGAAATAAGCTAGGGTTCCATCTGGAATTGAGTCACCAACTGCGATCGGAGCCATTGATTTCAATACAGTTATTGTACAGTAATATTCAGTACAACAACAATTATAATTTTCGATGAGCCAGGCTCGAACCACCGTCCGTATATATAGGAGTTACAATGTGGACGTGAAATGAGCTATGAATTCCAGTTAAAGAAATAATTTGGCGTCCGCCAATTACAATAATTACGGGGTAACTGATGACGTGGCAAGTCTGTGCTCCATATGGCACGACACGGCTGCTAGCCGGCTTATTCTTATGTTTTTTTATGAATGCGGCAGATAATAAGTTAAATGAGGACAAACAGATCAATTCTTAGGTTACATTTTTAATACCATAAATAATTTCCTAATATAGCGGTTAACTCGTGGCTAAAATGGGTTGATCGATTTGAATCGACTTTTCCTTAAGGCTAGGTTCGTTGTAGTTGAATCGCTTTGTCCACAAAGATGATCTTTATCTAGTCTACATAATCTTTAAATTTTGAGAACTGATTCAGCTCGTAAATTTATTAACTATGTCATTTCGAGTTCTTCATTTTCTTTCTCGTTTTTCTTTTAAATTAATGTAATTTAAAATCAAACCAAAATTGAACAAAAGTGCATGTTCTAGTTGACTTGTTTGCAAATTATATAATTAAATCGTTTGTAAATATAAAAATAGACATTTATATAAACTTTTATTGATATTTATGACAATTTTAGTGACACATCTTTCATTTGTAAAATGAATTTCCCACCTTACCCTTCTCTCTTAGGCTATATGAATTATACTTTCTCATTTGTCTATTTCTTTATTTCAGTCAATTTTATTAAGTTATTTAGATTGATATATTAATTATTTTTAGGGATATCAACAAGCAAGTTAAGGTCAAGACAACCCTCCCCGTCCCACCTCATTTGGAGATTTTGGAAGAGGCGGAGTTGGAGATCAATTTCGATGTATTTTTAAAATTCGTAAAGAATTATTGAAATTGACGTGGTTATCAATATTTGACATGGTATTTTAGCAATAGTTCATAATCAATAATAAAAAATAAGTATCAAAAATTAGACAAACAATTTCATTGACGATATAAATTAAGCAAAATATAATAATGAGTTTGAACAATTAATAAAGGAGTAATTGTTCTATCAATCTTTTATTTATTCACATTCTTGAAGGAATTGAGATTCAATTAAGAATGTCAAAAGATCCACCGCATCAGTGAAAATACTTTACTATATTAATTGAATTCTGACTTCGTCACTAGACAAACAAGATTAATTCAATTGTGACGATAATGTGACTTGCCTTGACTTGTACATTGACGTAAAGAGGAAGAGATCTTTATTTATTTATTTTAAATTTTGTATTTTTGTCTTTAACTTTTATATATTTTCGATATCGAAAGTCAAATATTCTACGACTAGAACTAGTCAAAGTAAACGAATCAAGAAAAACATCTTAGAACTGGTCAAAGTAAAAGGCTCCAATATGCAAATTGAAAAATGAACTGATCAATTTGTTAAAAATTTTATTTAATAAATAAATGTGTTTTAGTAATTTAAGATTTTAAGTAAAACAATTGGTTAATAATAAAGATAGTTTTTACATGAGCCAAATCCAGATTCTGTTCACATAGTCCAAAGTGCAAAATGGTCTGCACATAGCTACGCACAAGAAGAAGAATTTATAAAAACTAAATTAAAAAAAAAAAATACTGAAAATATCCCTAAATGTTCTAATAATTTATTTAATATTGCAAATACGAATACATGTGCATTATATACACAACACTGTTGCCGTTTCGCATACTCTCTTCGTATACTAACGATTGTGAAATAAAACGGATTGAGGTAATATATATGACAAAATATGAAGTATATGATTGCAAATAAATAATAAGATAAACAATTAATTGGCAGATGAATGAAGTATTTTATTCAATTGATTAATATGGAGAAAACAAATAGAATAATTGTGCATACACAATTATTCTATATTTCAATAATACAAAACATATAAAAAAAAAATTTAATATTTATAAGGATGGATGCAAAACCCTATAAATACCACAAAATAGAAATAAGATAAAAAAAAATCACGTGAAATAGAGAAAACAATAATTTTTCAATAAAAATACGTGCAAAAAAGAAAAAATATTTTTCTCAAAAGTCCAACCTAATTTGGATAAAAAAAAATTCCAACATTAACAAGATATGAAGTAGTACTTGAAAGTTCGATTGTTTTGCCCATGAAAAATTATAAGACGTGTTAACCTTAAAAAACGGCTCAACAGGTGCCGGATCCACTCTTGTCATGTCAAGTACGTTTCAGGCGCGCTTTTATCGAATCGACGAAGATAATCGGTTGGAATTGAGCGTGTGAGGCACTTTTTGGCGAGAGACGAGACGTTCGGACTCCGACCAATATAACTGGGGATGATTGTGTTTAACTACTACTGTCAAAATATGTGTATTTGGAAATGATCCAAACAATTTTCATGTCACCACCTCTTGAAAGATCGACCTGACAATGTATATGAGTTTATCGATTTTTAAATATTGTCTCTCCAAAAGGAAAAAATCGTCACCTTCTCGTTACAATATGAAACTATTTATACTGTGTTCAACAGGCATGGCAACCGTTGGATTAGAACCACGTGACCTTATCCTCCTGACTTAGACTTCACGTCGCTGTCTACTCACTCATTAAATACATGGACAGGGGATTAGCTGCCTAATATGGTAGGCTGTCATATTGACAAACTTTAATGCAGGTGTTCAATCAATCACGTCTGAAAGATCTCCAAATCTATTACGGGAACAACGTCGGCCTCGTGGTGGGACTATGTCTGCTTCGGTCCGAGATCCTTATGTAACCGGAAGGAGCTCCTACCTCGGAGTTTCAGA
>CAIGRB010008484.1:14598-32554 GCA_903798255.1 Fraxinus quadrangulata
AAATTTAATTAAAATTTGATTTTTGAAATAATAAATCTCGTTTCTCAAATTTCAAATGGGTCATACTTAATATCCGACTTATGAATTTTTGCCATACAAAAATCTTGATAATTACAAAAACCTAGATATTTACTAAAATCTAATTATTAAAATTAAAAAATAAAGATGAAAATTAAAAACCTTAATATTCAGAATGAATTCGAAATAAACGGAATTAAAATTAAAATTTATTTAATAAAGAAACTATGTTCTTCATCCAATTCCTCGTGATAAGGACACTTCATTTGGTAAGATAATTACATCACAACCGAGAACTTTGAAATAATTCTCCTAAGTCCCATTAGTTACCATATTATTCTCACCAAAGCAATCCACAAAATAATTGATATAGTTTAATATCCAGCCATTATGGTCCTCAAATCTATCTTCAGTTCTTGCATCTGGAGCCTTATTTTTTGGAGTGGCATGGATGTCCCCAAATATATTTGGGTATCATCAAAACCACTCAATAAATGATCATGCTTGAATTGACTTCAGGACAAACCATATTCTTCACCACCATGGCCCCTCAACCTCATATTAGGGTTACATGCCTTGTCAACAGGGGCTTAAATGGATGTTTGCTATAATCAAATACATGGACCTCTCCACTAACTGTGTTTAGTGACAAGAAAAAATAGGTTTAGGGGCATATACTGAGCCCGTTGACCTCTCTAAAATTCCTTAAAAATCTTGGTATCGAGTTCAATATAAAAAATAGGGGACCCATCGTAAGATTCGTTGAAATACCTGAAGAATAACTCATCTTTCTAGAAAATGAACATCACTCTGATACCGACTGATGTACACGGATGACATTGGTAACGATCATTTTGCTTAAACAAAAAAATTGCTCATGGTGTTTGGGATGTGAATAGATAGTTATGCCAACATTTTTGAGTCACTAGTTAATAATTATTTCTTAGTTCCCAAATTTTCTGATCCTTACCTCGAAACTTCTGTAACAAATGGAAGCCCGACCTGAAAACTTCCTTAAAGTTCTTGGTATTGAGTTCAATATCAAAAGGGGACCATCGTAAGACTCATTGAAATACCTGAAAAATAACTCATTTCTATGGGAAATGAACCTCGCTTGATACCAACTAATGCATACGGATAACATCGGTAAAAATCGTTTTGCTTAAACAAAAATAAATTGCTCGTGGTGTTGGGGATGTGAATAGATAGTTATGCCAACATTTTTGAGTCACTAGCTAATAATTATTTCTTAGTTCCCAAATTTTTGTTCCTTACCTCGAAACTTCTGTAACAAATGGTAGCCACAGGGTCTAAAGGAAGTTTCTTGTCCAGTAATACTAAAGGAAGTCCACGAACACATGTATGTAAGCACTTTGTAGGACTTAAACCCTTGTAACGAAAGAAAGGATTGTTCCGTGTCAATCTACGATCAAGAAAACTATACCTGAAGAACGGGATACAAATTGATTTCAGCACCGCCAAAATGCACCTTCAGATGCTAATCCATATTTCAGATGAGGGAAAAACGTTTATTACGAAAATGAACCTCGACAAAATTTGTTTTAAATTTTACAACAGACTCAACCAAAGATGCCTGCTTGCTACTCTACTGAAAGATTCATGTACTCGAAAACAGTAAAAATCAGGAAATTTTTCAATATATTAATACTTAATGACTCCATCAAACAAATCTTACTATTCTGCATCTCCTGCTTCATTTCCTAATTCTGTGTTGCTCGTCTCACCGAGTGTAAACCGAATAAACCTCCTGACTTTTATATTCTCCCCAAGGGCAGCAACAGTTTGCTTTACCAGATCCTTCACCAAAATGCTATCGTTTCTAATGAAGGGCTGTTCTAAAAGAGTAAGCTCGCTAAGCCTTTTTGAAATCCTTCCCTCGACAATCTTCTCTCTTATGTTCTCAGGCTTTGACTGAAGATCTTCCCTCTGCATCTCCAGTTCCTTCTCTTTGTTGACCATGCTTTCTGGGATATCTTCAATGGATACGTACTGCACTTGTGGGCAGGCAACAACCTGCATCGCTAGATCATCAACCAATTCTTTGAAGTCTTCACTTCTACCAACAAAGTCAGTTTCACAATTAACTTCAAGTAGAACTCCAATGCGGGAATCATGAATGTAGGATCCGATTCTTCCTTCAGCAGCAAGTCGTTTAGACTTTTTGTCAGCAGCAGAGAGACCCTTCTTTCTTAGGTATTCTTGTGCCTTCTCAAGGTCTCCTCCAGTTTCAGAAAGGGCTTTCTTGCAATCCATCATGCCAGCTCCAGTTTCCTCTCGTAATTGTTTGACCAGTGCAGCTGAAATTGTTGCTTTTTGAGTCCTACATTGTGGCATTAGATTTAGTAACTAATTAAAAAATGCAAGGACAAGTATCATATAACTTAGGATGAGTAAAGGCACGATTAGTATGAAAAACACAAATAGTATTTCAGTGTTGAACTGGTATTACTCATTTTTCTCTTTTCTGATGTTGTGGGTGGGGTGGGGAGATGAAGAGGGAAATGATCCACAAAGGTCTATGAGTTACAAGAAAATTGAGAATACCAATCTTTTAAAAACTCACCAAGCATGACCTGAAGGATGGAACAGGGGGTCAAAAAAATTAAATTACCAGTTCCGGTTCACCCAATCTTGCAGGTGAACCGTCCCGCTCCTAGACTCTTGTAATGGGTGTTCACTTTTCAGTTTTTCACATCAAACTGGACCAGTTCCCAGTCGAACTGGCCATCTGTTCTAGTTCTTATAACACTGGATGTTGCAATTTATACAAGAATATTATGCTGCAATCAGCTGGCTGGATTCAGTTTGCACTTTTTACAAGTTCCTAAGAAATGAAGGTTCCATAAAGCCAGCGATGTAATAACACAGTTTAAGCATTACCATGCAGCTTAAGAAGCTGACAACTGACACGTGACAAATACCATCTAAAGGCAGCCTTAGGATAACTCTATATAATATTTGCCCCATGTCAATTATCATGCTCAGTCTTTATCAACAAAAGTATACCAAGTTGCATTAACATATTTAACAGAGCATGTACTCACTTCTCTGCAGTTTCCTTGGACTCAATAGCAGCAGGTTCCTGTTTTCCAGAAATAGGCACCGGTTTAGCAGTAGTTTGTGCTGCGACTTCTGCAGCAAAATCTTGGCTTTTCTTTTCCAAACCTTCTCCTAAATTGTAGCGAACGAATCTCTTCACTTTAATGTTCTCTCCAATTTTTGCAATCGTCTGCTTCACCCAGTCCTTCACCACTATTTTATCATTCTTGATATACGGTTGTTCTAATAAGGCCAGCTCCTCTAACCTCTTATTTATCCGGCCATCAACAATTTTAGACCTAATTTGCTCTGGCTTGGACAATAGATCTTCTTTTTGCATTTCAATTTCCTTCTCCTTATCAACAATATCTTTGGGAACATCTTCAGTACTAAGATACTGTACTTGAGGGCATGCAGCCACTTGCATGGCCAAGTCCTCAACCAATTCCCTGAAAATGTCACCTCGAGCTACAAAATCTGTTTCACAATTCACCTCCATTAGGACTCCTATCCTGCTATCATGAATGTATGAACCAATTCTTCCTTCGGCCGTGACCCTACTGGATTTCTTATCTGCACTGGCTAACCCTTTCTTTCTTAGGTATTCCTGAGCTTTAACTATGTCTCCTCCAGTTTCAGATAGGGCTTTCTTGCAATCCATCATTCCTGCTCCTGTTTCCTCACGCAACTGCTTCACAAGAGCTGGTGAAATAGCAGCTGCACGCATAACTAGATCTTATCAAGGCAGAACAGATCTAGAAGCAATGGACAGCGAAATAAGAAGTTATTAAATATGATTAATCAAAAACTAAATCTAAGAAGTGGTTATCCAATTAGACATACCATTACATCTTTTACCAGTACCTCATGTTCATTGCAACTAAGAACCCCAATTGAAATGAGTTTCTTGATTTCAGAAAATTAATCTTTTAGAAAATAGTATGCAAGCTGTTGGCTGAATTCAGCACAACAGCGTTAAGTTAAATTTGAGAGTCTATGCGCATACATTATGCCCTTTTTGAATTATCTTATTCGTATTCCATGTGTTATTTTTGAGTTTTCGAAACATTCTATTTTGGTTCTTCTCCACATTCCCATTGGGCGATCCATTTTTTAATAATAACATTTGCTAATTGAAGTTGTAGTTCAAATTCACACACAAAAATCTAATGACCCTATCATGATGGCATTGGTAGTGAATGGTGGCATTGGTAACGCAAGTGAACCTTTTTATTTTGCACGAATAAAAGCAAAAAGCAGAAGAAGGTTAGACTTTTGGCTGTGGCTTCTTTTGGGGAAGCATTGCACTTTCCTTACTTGGGTTTGGCACAATTCCATTCTTTTGAAGGTTGGTTCCCCCATCTTTTTCTTCAACGGACGTGGTCAATGAATTTTCGCTATTGGCAGCAGAAGTTTGTAACTGGACGTCATTTACAGCTACATTGTTATCCTGATTCTCGATAACACCTCCACTATGATTTTCTGCAACGTAAGATGAAAGGAAACTAGTTTTTAGGAAAGCAATAATTTGTCTAATCTCATCAAATATTTCGTAATTCACACTATCTAAAGCATTCAAATTATAATATGCTCCTACACAACATGTAGCAGATGCTATTAAGTTGTCCTTAATAAGGGCCTATTTAAATTCTCAGGGTTTAGGTGCAGTAATCACCTTGTTCGGCAGAAGGAACTTCATTATCTGGTTTCTGACTTTGCCTTTCCTCTTGTGCTATCACATCAGCAGCAGCCTTCTCTCGAACTTGTTCAAGAATCTCTGATGACAAGGTCTGATCAGTTATTTCTCCAGATACCTCAGATTCTTTTTGATTCTCTATTGCATCCATCACAGGAGGTTCTCCAGATAACACAGATTCACCTTCTGTGGCAGAAGCCTCTGTGCTATTTGGTTCCTGACTTTGCTCTTCATCTTTTTCTATTGAATCATCAGGTGCCTTTTCAGTAAATTCTTCTACAGTCTCTGATCTCAAGACCTGATCAAGTAATTCTCCAGACAATTTAGCTTCTGCTTTGTTTTCTATAGCATCCGTAGGAGCAGGTTCCTCAACAATTTCATCATCAGCAGAGGTGATTCCATCAGCAGTCAAAATTTCAGGGCTCATCTCAACTTCAGCAACATCATTAGATTGAAAAGAATCAGCGAGTATACTTTCTGGACCCTCTTCCTTGTCCAAGGTATCAGGTACAGTACCATCCATTGTTTTGGTTTTCGAATCTGCATCCTCCACATTTTCCTTTGCCTTTTCAACAGGTTCATCTTCTTTCTCTATTTCATCCAAAAATGCAGAAATGTCTTTATTACTGCGAAATGCTAACATAAAAGGGTTAGTTGCTGTATGAACGACACCCTGGCTAAGCTTGGAGTCCAACTCCGCAGCAGCTTCTTCCTTTTTCATTGTCAACGTTACCTGCCCTCTAGTGATGCGCAACACTCGAACGCTGACTTCTTGACCTACTTCCAGTGAAGTTTCGCCCATAACGTTTTTAAAACCCTCATCAGCTTCCTCTGATACAGGCAGGAATCCTTCCTCACCTTCAGGTAAAGATATGAAAGCACCAGCTCTGGCTAAATTTTTCACAGTTCCCTCGAGATTTTGCCCCTTCACAAACTTTGAGCTTTTCTTCACCTCCTCTCTTCTCTGATTAGACTTTTGACCGAACTTTCTGGGAGGTCTAGATTTATCGTTGCCATCTTTCTTGCTGGCATCATCACTTTCACGCATGGTTAGAGATATTCGACCAGTCTCAGTGTTCGCTTCAATCAACCTTACCGTTACCTCCTGTCCAACGGAAACGACACTCCCAACATCCTTCACAAAGGTATTACTCAGATTAGAAACATGCACAAGGCCATCTGTAAAAGCTCCAAAATCAACAAAAGCACCAAACGGCTGGATAGATCTAACTTTCCCAGCAAAAGTTGCTCCAGGAATGAGTTCTTCATTCTTCACAGGAGGCATCTCACTCTTTCTGATAGGCTTTGCACGTTTAGATTGGACGGGAGTAGGATTAATATCTGCTTTGATAGATGATTCTCCACTTATGTTTGCAGCATCTATAGCAGTTTCTGAAGCTTCCTTATCTGCAGCAGGCAAATCTGCCTCCTCCACGGCAACATCAGCCCCAGCGGCAGATACTATATGGGTTCTTAGTTTGGATTGTAAACCACGTGCAATTCGAAGTTGGGGAAATAATCTAACGGATGTTGACAGAGGTAATATATACTTTTGTGCCGGTAATGTTTGTTTGTTAAACTTTCGCAAAATACTACAGCTGGTTACACAACTGTTCTGTTTCGTTATGAAGAGAGTTCTTGGAGTAAGTGAACTGTCGTTCATCAAACTTGGAAGTACAGGAGCCATGTTGACTTCAAATGCAAAAGGAGAGTACAATCACCAAACCTCCAAGAATTTATTCACCTGTAATATACATAAAATATCTGGACCCTAAGAACACAATTTTAACTTTTTGCTGAACATCATCACAGCAAACCTGTAAGCCAAAAAAGTTATTACAGCTAGCATGTATAACAACCTCATACCTATAGGTGCCTAAAGCACTAAGCTCCAGAGGACAAAGGATTAAATAAAGAGAAGAGAAAAATGCACCTAAGGTTCACAATCTGTAGGTAAACAAACACTTGGGTCTGCCAGTCGAATATTCTTGGCCAGTGAATCCCCTAACTTCAAACTTCGTGAAAAGTTAGTCACTCCTTCATGTTACATTTAAAAAAGCTGTTAACTTGTCATATGACTCTCACGAATGCCAAGATATCTTGTTAAAAAAGATACTTTTACCCTTACATTGAAAAATAAAAGAATGGACGGTCAATTGTAATTTAGACTACCCAAAATACTCTCATCCAAATCAAGAAATAAATATCAGAATGGGAATGAATGCTTATTTACCTCTAAACCGGCACCTTAAGAGCAATTCTCCGCACAAGGAAATGCAGCATTGCTAGTAAAAAAGTGAAAAGATGTGCATATGTATGTACCTCCATGTTGAATGTTATCAAGAACCACTATGATTTTATTTCACTAAAAGACACATAGATGAAATTTCTGTTGGGAAAATATTAATTTGTCATGTGGGCACACATATATAATTAATTGTGTAAAAGACCATCTTAAAGTTAAACCGTTTAAAGTGATTTAATAAAGTATTTAAATTATTGGGCTTCGAACATCTAAATAAAAATATAGACTAAATATGTGTAGAGACCTAATCCGTTAGTATTGTATTTGACGATGAGCTGAATATATATAGAAACTATGAATAGGGTTATAATTCCCAATTCATATGCGATTCTCATTCTTTGTGTCATTTCATCAAAACACAAAAAAATAAAATAAATAAATAATATACTTTGTTGAGAGTCTAATCCCGAGGAGNGAATTGAGACAATCAAAATTATGAAGCAAGAAGCTGAAATCAAGAATCAAAAGAGGCAATATTCAAGATTAACGATTAAGACACCAAACATGAAGAGATTGCACTTGATATTCAAGATTTAAGATCTGGAATCAAGATCCCATTTTAAAGAATCATTCCCAATAAATTAAAGTATGTTCCGCATTTAATAATTTTCTTGATGATTTGACATGGAGGATATTGACAATAAAGTAATTATGTTTTCAAGTTATTAAGATTTAAAGTTTCATAAAATTATAACAATTTCTACAAGAGATAGCAGTTTACAATGATTTAGAAATGGCATTTTAAAATGCAGTGTAAGTCCAGTATATGATTGAATCGGGTGCACACTCTATAAATCCAGGTCTCACTTGATTTTGCAACAAAAATATTGATACATTAATAGTCCAAATCATGTGTATTAATATAAAAGAAATTGCTCATTAAGTCTATCAATGAGCTATGGCCTTTCCCATGTCCCACATATAAATAAGTACCATTCTCAAAATGGAACAACAACAAACCAAGCCCCATTACTAGTAAATACAGGACCATTCTTAAAAACACCACCTTCTCTCCGTAGCCAGTCCCAATCCCATATAAGGGGTGTGGTTTGTGGTGGGTTAACAACTAAAGTAAAACTGATCAACATCTCGTGACAAAATCCTAGAGACCATGCTTGAAATGAAACCTCATTTATTTATAACTACAACTGTTTTAAGATATAAAATCATTAAACTTGAAAGATGAGCAAAGTTTTACTGCATTGTACACAATATTCTACTAATTGACAAGGCTTTAACCCACATAACAATTGAAGTAAGAAAGATGCCAAAATAATGCTGTCAATTTGACAAATAAAATTCCTCATTATCCAACAGTTGTAGAATTTTCGGGAAGGCAAAATTATTTATTTAAATGCAAAGTTCCCAATTCATTCTGATAATATCTCGAAATTAATAAACTCAGCCAAGTACACACCAACTGCAAGAATCTTATCCAAATATCAATCAGCAGAAGAATTACTAAAACAACCAAAATATGTACAATCCATTCCCAAGAAAATCTAGAACAAAAGTGCAAAACCACAAAACAATAAAAAATTATAATTTAAATTATTAAATGTTTCTGAGCATACAAAATTTCGCAATTTTAGCATTGACAAGCTATCAAGAAACTAAAATTATTCTTGGTAATCAACAGAAGTTACCGTTAGATTGCCAGAAGCCTATAAAATATCAACTTTAGGCTGAACTCAAAGGCGTTTTTCTCTCTTTCATAATGGTTTTGCTTCGACTCAGAGAGTGTGTGAAGCAAATATGTTAAGAAAATTGAGGGAAATGTAAGGTGGGGCTTAAAATCCTTATCCCATGACAAATTTATGTAGCTTGGGCTCGAGGTTGAAAATGGGTGGAGCGGTCCACACCAACATGCCTAGATGGCTCGGGCCTAACTCGGAGAGCACTCTGGTGAGTTGACCGCATAGTATCACTTGTAATTTCCAATTGGCAAAAATTAATAATAAATAAATAGTTATATGAATAGATACGGTCCCACTTGTGAAAATATTTGAATATCAATCTCATGGATCTTGTACCAGACCTTGGCCCCGACCATTGTAAGCCTATGCGAATGGACTTTGAATCCTACCCAATAAGATGTACATCCTCCGTCTATTAAAAATTATTGGTATTCTTTGAGATCCAAACACATGTATAAAGTTTGGATATATAAAGATACACTTTCAAACTCCACAAATTTGTGAGATTCTCCCAAAAATCAGGCGTATTAATTAAATAGGTAATTAAAGGTGTGTTTGATCCACATTATTTTAGAAAAATGTATTCTGGAATAGTAGATTGATGGAGAATGTGTGATTGAAAAAGAAAGAAAAGTTATTGATATAATATTCGGGTGTGTTTGAGCCACATTGTTTTGGAAAAATGTATTATGGAATAATAGATTGATGGAGAATGTGTGGTTAAAAAAGAAAGAAAAGTTATTGATGTGATGGAAAATATTATTTTATTGAAAAATATGAAGTNGTGGATCAAACATGGGCTAAATAACGCAATGTCACAATAATATACAATTATAATTCCAATTACGTATTAATCACAAATTACAGAATGTCACAATCACATAGACATAAAATTTAAGTCACGATTTCAAATTTAGTCACTAATTACACAATTTTATAAATTGCAACTTAATTATCGATCAAAAATTATCAAATTAATTGATTTTAACTTATTTTCGATAATAATTTATCAAATTAATTGATCAGAACTTATTTCTCGATTACAAGTTATCGAATTAATTGATCACAATCAATTAAATGGTCATAAATAACCTTTCATCTCCCCTACCTCACCTCACCCCCACCCACTCCACGCCATCGGCACAACACAACACATCCATCGTTTCAAATTCTCAAACCACACCGCCACTTGTACCCCACCCCACATCCATCGCACTAGCACTAGTAGCACCGCACCACTACCACCAGTAGATCACCACCATCACCTCAGATTCACACCACCACAAACACAATATCACCCCACCAACACCACTGCACATACAACAATGCACAACACATAGATCCTCAACCTACCACAGCACACATATCACCTTACTAGCAGCACAACTTACTATCGCTCACACAACAACAATGCACCATGAAGCAGCGGTGAACACACCACAGCACACACAACAACAACGCAGCAGGAAACATTTGGGCTCGTCGGTGTAGGGGAAGTGAGGAAGGTGACGATGAGGAAGGTGATCATGCTAAGAAAAGTGAAATGAAGTCGAAGTTTCCATAACCTTTTGTTTGGGTAGAAAATGAATTGGGGTTAGGTTTAGGTGGATAGAATAGGGTGAGGTACACTTAATTTTTGAAAGAGTAACTTTATAATCTGATTATTAAAATGAAAATTTGAAAAATATGTGTGGGTGTAATTTTCCCTATAATAAGGGGTATATTTGTTAAATTACAAAATAGAATTGGTTTTGACCTTCAACTTTTAGATTTTGATAGTTGTAAATCGTTGAATCAAATTGAACCATTCACTCAATAAAAAAGTTTACTTGCCGTAATCAAGATACGTGAGTTATTAGTCCAATTGTTCAACTTATGCTTCAGCAAATTTACTTGTTGGTCACTTCGATGGGCTCTTTGGAGATTCATAATGACTTATAATAATATTTTTTTCAATCTATTTTTCAAAGAGCAGAAAGCTTCGATTTAATGTTGAACTTTATATTATTTCAATGCTTTTATCTTGTATTGAGATAAATATATTGTTTTTGTAAAGTTTGTCAAGAAGGTTTGTATTACGATGTATTTAGATCAATATCTTTTTTTGCTAGTTTGAAAGACATTATTTTTATATTATAAACGGTTTTTGATTAAGCTACTTTGAGCTTAATTTTACATGGGACCCGAACTCCAAAATTAAATGGACCAAGTATATTCATACTTTTCTTCACGAAACGATTAACATTATACATTTATTTGCCATAAAATTATTAAGAATTAAATGAAATATTTAATTTCAAAGTTACTCACCTCAACCTTTAAATAAGTGAGTATTTGATTGAAATTGCTAGCTCTTGTCGCACATAGGAAACCTTGAGAAATATTGTTTGGTTTATATGGTGAAAGTTTGACAATTAAATTTGGGTCCAAGGGTACCTTTAGTCTCTAAAAGGAAGGAAATTTAGATCATATTGGGTTTCATTTACGGTACGTGATGGTGTCCTATGTCCAGTGGATTGTTTTGACATTGTTCGTATGGTGTTTAGTATTGAAATAATTACATATATTGCAACAAGAATTAAATATACAAACTATAATTTTAAAAATTATATACATTGTTAAAATAATATTGAATGCAGAGAGGGTAAGTTACATTCATTGTAAAAATAAATAAATTATATACTCATCAATAAATTGAACATTTTCATATTTTTGAAAGGCGGGTTTATGTTGTAATTTTTTAATATTTAACGAAAAATAATCTTTTTCAGACCACCCCCATTTTTTAAAAATTTTTTTTACAACAAATAAGACGAGGAATAATATACGATGTATTGTATTGTAAATAAAAACCGATTTAAAAAAAAAAATAGTATGAAAATTAGAAAACAATTAATTCTCAAGTATTTTCTTAAATCCAATCAAATTATATTAGGGGTTAATTTTTCTTTTACACATTCTAATATATTGATTAGTTTTTTTTTTTAATTGTAATTTGTTATGTGATAGTACATAGAATGTGTTTGCTCTGATTTTTGAGGGATTTTCAACTAAGCTGGCCAACCAGATGGGCCGATCTACGAGCCAATTCCGTTGTACTTGAAAAATCATTAGTCTGATAGTCTTGACCTGTTTACTTATAGTTCTATCTAATTAATTCGAAAAAAAAAAAAAAAGCTGCATGTACAGCAAAAAAAAAAAAAAAAAATTAATATAGGAATTCGAATTCTACTCACATGGGAGGTGGGCCCATGGAAATTAAGCATTGCCAAAAAAATTGAGGCCCACCTGTTTGTGTGTATAATGTCCGACTTCTGTGGGTACTTTTCTTGTACTCATAGCATTGCTCAATTAAGTTCCATAAACCGTGGCCAACAATTTGCACTTTTACTACAATTTGCAATAAATTTTCACTGTATGGAGTGGGCAATTACAAGACTTTCATACGGTGAAACAAGATGCACTTGATATTGAAACGCCATATGCTAATACACTAATGTGTAACTTTTGAGCAAATGTGTTGAAAATTGGAACAAGAATTAGTCAGAAAATAATTTTTTACTTATTAGATGTTTATGTATATGTTATAATCAAAAAGTAGATTTAGAATTTTCCTAAACCGATATTCAATTTTTTATTGGATCTGAATCACAAACTTTTAATGTTTTAGTTCACAAACTTCTAGCTTATAAATTTTTGCTTCATTCCTAACTTTCACAAATTTTAAGTCCCCAGACTCTCTTACATATAACTTTTTATAGCCAAAAATTATTGCGCACTCATTACAAACCCAGTTTAATTTGAATTGATCTTAAAATGAAAAGTGATGGTTGTATTTTGGAAGATGTGTTGCCAGTGCAAGACAATTACATCTTCAGAAAAAAAGAGTCTAATTCTTACTTTTATCAAATCTAGCCCTTCATTCTTCTACATTGTTACTCTGTCCTTTTGTTTACACGGTTAAATTTAAAAATAATTTAAATACGGAACTATTTTCCCCAACAATGGAAGCAGCATTATTGAGGATGTAATACACGGATCATATGGTAAGGACTGATTTAAATTTAGATCCTCAATTATTGTCTTACCTATCATATCATTTATCAACATATAAACCAATTTAAAAGAAATCAATAAATTGACCTGATGATTTAACAAGGCTTGTGTGAATTATAATTAGGAAATATATTTATTTTACAGTCAAAAAATAAGACAAAGAAACATATACAAAATGCATTGGTGTATTTATATTTACATATAAATTATATTGGCAAGCAATTATAAAAATGGGTTTTGCTGCATGGTCACCAGGGTGTAAATTCTGACGTACACGTAATCATGACATTGGGTCTCGGCCCATGAGATCGGCTTGAGCTCGTGGCTTGTGAGAAACGAGCCATGAGCTCATGAGCCAAGCAAGCTCGTGACTCGTTTGCACGAGCTGAGCCACAAGCCCACGAGCTTTTTGAAATTTTTTTTTTACTTTTTCACTTTTTTTTTTAAATTTTTCATGAGCCGACGAGCTGCTCGCAAACTCGACTTACTTGGCTCGTCGAGCTCACTTGCGACTCGGCTCGGGCTCGTGTCGCGACTCATTTTTTCACGAGGCGAGCGATCGAACTGACGAGCCGCTCGACCCGATTGACACCACTATGTGCATGTAGAATAATTATTAGAAAAGATAGAAAGAAATTTATAAGTAGTTCAATTTGTTTGCCAACAATAATTTTGTCATAAAATTCCATGTCCTTTCTTACATTAAAAACTACTTGTGTGAACTTCTCGTGATGTTAGTTTAGTGTTTGGCTGGACAATAATACAAACTTACACTTTTAATAGGTCACACCCTATGTGTGGGAGTAGACACCCTTATGTACACAAAATTATATACATGTAGACAAACTCTTTATTGAAATGCGAGTTTTTCAAAAATAATCGTGCATCATGTTAACATGACTTTTACAAAATTAAGTTTATAATAGACATTATTGGTGAGGCAGCTGAAAATTCTTGTCTTCTTTGCAGGCAACGTTTTCAAGAAAAATAGAGTAATGCTTGTGTGACAACTTGTTATTGAAGTATTAGCTTGTTGTTTGAGGTAACAAAGTTACAAAAAATTAATACTTTAAATAACAAGCCACCACATAGGATGTCACGTAAGATGACCAATCGCTAATTACAAATAACATTATTCCAAAAAAATATATATGAGAAGCAATTAAAGGCATCGTTTGGTTAGGACTTGGGACAATGAACAAATTTGAACTTTTTCTTTCATTTTTTTTTTCTTCTTCCTTTTTTTAACCCTCTTTCGATCCATAACTCAACATAAATGCTTAACATGGGGTGTTACCAGATGGTCTACACGTGCCATATCTCCATTTTGTACGCATTAAATGCTCAATGCTTCCTGAGTTTATCTTCCTTGAGATCTATCAAGAAAGCAATTCAAATTGGACAAAAAATTATAATAAATAAATAAGGAATCATTGTACATTTTGATAAAAGCTGATAAAATATATAATTTAAAAATTGTGGACAACAACCTTTTTCAATTGGGCATGGATTCGAAAAGGAAAAAAAAAAAAAAAAACCTCTAAGAGTTGTTTTATGAATTCGAAAGAGTAATTGAGTTATCTCAATAACTAAAAAGTGTAGCATATTTGGATCTAATTGGGGTTCGACGTGGTGAAGGAACTGGATCGAAAAAAATAGAGTTTCTAATTGTAAGATAATGAAACCATCGTTACAATTGAGATCTTAGAAAAATATCAAATATCTGGAATTTCATGTACAAGGGCATATTTAAGAACTGGCCTGGGGCCTGGGCTAATCCAACTTCGTTTTTCCTTGATATAAAAAAAATTATGCATATTAACTTAGGTGAAAAGAATTTTTTAGCTTAGCCCTGGCTCCGTCCTTGATTGTGAATCTTATAAAATGTGTAATTAAAATTAAAATTTAATAAGTTAAACAAGCACTAAATTTCACTATGCATTTTATAGAAACTAATTAAATTCTTATTGTTCCGTATAAATATAGAGTAATGTTATTGTTAGATATTTATAACATAAATATAATATCTGAAAGAAATAATTAATTCAGATGAAGTGTCCAATGGGTGAAAATGTGGAATTTGTGTGGGAAGTCGGGGGTTCGAGTCACACCTCACGCATTATATTAAAAGGTCTTTGATTGGGCCTTGGGGCCTTGTGCTTTCTTGATCCAAATAAAATAATTTTTATTTTATTTTATTTTCGTAATTATTTAATGGGTCAACTAGCCAGTATTCAGAAACTGTTTTTAACTGCCCAATATTAACAACTCATTACCACTGCATATAATGTTGGATCATGGTGGAGGCAGTTTCATCTCTTCTCTACCTATATAAACCCCCATTTGGACATTAGGAAAAACACACAAAAACGATTTATATCTTTCTATTGAAAAAAGAAAATATTATACTCAATTTTTTCATATTTTTCTGGAGTACACTTGAGAGTTCTGGAAATCAATTGTGATTGCTGCACAATTGATTTATTTGATCGTTGTATCCTGGAGGTGATTGTCCACAGAGGTCGCAGCAGTTATCGACGGGCAATTTCGCTTTAGGACATCGTGCTGTCACGAGACTCGATCAGTCGATAAGTTTTATTTTTCTGCACTTTACTGTATTGCAACTATTAATCTGTCCAACAATCTAAAGCGAAATTCTATATTATTTAGTTGCCATGTCTGCAGTAGATATGTCTGTTCCTAAGTTTTCTGAAAAACCTGAATTGTTTGATGGAAAGAATTTTAAGAGATGGCAAATGAAGTTACGATTTTATTTGACAACTCTTAAAGTTGTTGAGGCTATTGAATCTGTTAAACCTGTGTCTGAAATTGCTGATAAGCCTACTGATAAGGAAATATCAGATTTAGCTAATTGGAAACATAAGGATTATATGTGCAGAAACTATATTCTGAATTGCTTGACTTTGGATTTATATGATGTTTACTGGTCGTGTAAATCTGCTAAAGAATTATGGAATTCATTGGAAAAGAAATATGCCACTGAAGATGCTGGAACTAAGAAATTTGTAGTGGGAAAATTTCTGGATTTTAAAATGAATGACATTAAAACAGTGGTCAGTCAAGTTGAAGAATTACAGATTATAATTCACGAAATTATTGCTGAGGGATATAAAATATGTGAAGGTTTTCAAGTGTCTGCTATAATTGAAAAATTACCACCTTCTTGGAAAGAGTATAAAAACAGTTTGAAGCATAAACGAAAAGAAATGTCTTTAGAGGATTTGATTATCAGAATTAGGATTGAGGAGGACAATAGAATGGCAGAACGTAGGGAGAGACCAGATTTGGATATAAAGGCTAATCTTATTGAAGGAGGTTCTGGTAATAAGAAAGCTGTTGGAAATTCTACCAAAAGTCAGAACTTTAGAGGCAGAATCAATGGAAAGCAATTCATAGGAAAGAATAATCGGTCCAAACCTCAATTTAAAACTAAAATTGTTGGTGACTGTTTTGTTTGTGGTAAACCAGGTCACTTTGCAAAGGATTGCCGAAATAGAAAAGGGAAAATTGTGAAGCATCAGGCACATGTAGTAGAAGATGGGAATTTCTCTGCTATGGTGACAGAAGTTAATCTAATAAGCAACATGACAGACTGGTGGGTAGATTCTGGAGCTACCAAACACATTTGCTGCACAAGAGGTGCATTTTCTTCATTCACTCCTGCTAGTGATGGAGAATGTCTGTTCATGGGGAATGCTTCCTCTTCCAAAATCGAGGGGAAAGGAACTGTGACACTTAGATTTACTTCTGGAAATATCCTTAGTTTGAAGGATGTCCTTTATGTACCTGATGTTAGGAAAAATCTAGTGTCTGGATCTATTTTAGTCAAGAAAGGATTTAAAATTGTATTTGAGAGTGGTCAAGTTATACTGTCTAAGGGTGGTACTTTTGTTGGGAAAGGGTATGCAGATGAGAGTCTATTCAAACTAAATGTTTCTGTGATAAATAATAAAGCTTCTACTTCTTCTGTTTACTTGTTGGATTCTTATGATTTATGGCATGCTAGACTTGGACACGTTAACATAAACTCTATTAAAAAATTAATGAGATTGGGAAACATTCCCAAAACTGATAAGTTTCCGAATACAAAATGTGAAACGTGTGTTGAATCTAAGTATGCTAGAAAACCGTTTCCACATGTTGATAGAACTACTTCAGTTTTAAGCTTAATACATTCTGATTTATGTGATTTAAAAGGATATGTTACTCGTGGTGGAAATAAATATTTTTTAACTTTTATTGATGATTACTCTCGATATTGTTATATTTATCTTCTTAAGAGTAAGGATGAAAGTTATTCAAAATTTATTTCATATAAAACTGAAGTTGAAAATCAGTTAGACAAAACTATTAAAATTTTAAGATCTGATAGGGGAGGAGAATATACAGGTGAGTTTGATAAATATTGTGTTGATAATGGTATTATTCATGAAACTACTCCACCCTATTCTCCCCAATCTAATGGTGTAGCTGAACGGAAAAATAGAACTCTAAAGGATATGGTCATTTCAATGCTTAACTCTTCTGGATTACCTTTTAACATGTGGGGGGAAGCTCTTCTTACTGCATGTTATATCCTTAATAGAATTCCTAGTAAGAAAGATAGTAAATCCCCTTACGAATTGTGGAAAGGTAGAATGCCTTCATATAAATATCTTAAAGTGTGGGGGTGTCTAGCTAAGGCTTCTATTCCAGCACCTAAGAGAACTAAACTTGGTCCAAAAACTGTTGATTGTGTTTTCATAGGTTATGCTCTTCACAGTAATGCCTACAGATTTTTAGTCATTGACTCTAAAAATATTTCGATTGAAAAGAATACAATATTTGAAACTAGAGATGCAGAATTTTTTGAAAATAGATTCCCTTTTAAGGAAAAAATTGAAGGACCAAGTAGCTCTCTTAGTGTTCCTTCTAGTGTTAGAAAAGAGCCTATGGAATTAGAAGAAGCTGAAATTAGAAGAAGCAAAAGACCTAGGACTTCTACTTCCTTTGGTCCTGACTTTCTAACCTACTTAGTAGAGGATGATCCTAGTACCTTTAATGAAGCTATGTCTACGTCAGATTCTATATTTTGGAAGGATGCTATACATTGTGAATATGATT